>CM053785.1:506735618-506943118 GCA_028749045.1 Cupressus sempervirens | reverse complement strand
TAATGTCGGCAGCTGAGCCTACTGTCACAAGTATTGCGACTACCATCGCAGGCCCTGTGACAGAGGCAAGACTGCACAACATTGTCGCTGACAGTGATGCCGATAATGCGGGTTGTGGCATGTTTAATATACCTTTTTTGTTATATATTGACGTGGGTCGAATGTTATGATTTGGGATTATAATTTCATTTCATATGTGATATTAAATGTTAAAAAATTGTTATATGTAAATTATTATATATATATTATTATTATTATTATGTGTGTGTGTGTGTGTGTGTGTGTGTGTGTGTGTGTGTGTGTGTAATATTAATGAAATTTTTAATATTTAGGTTAATTAGATTTTAAATAAAATAATATAGTTTTAAATTAATTAATTTAATTAATTAGAATTTAGTCTAATTAAGGTTAGTGAGAATGTTATAAAATAAATATTTACGTTATTACTTTGGGGTTCTCAAGAGAAGAAATTGAGTTATTTGAAAATGACAATTCAATACTAAAATAACTTTTAATGTATATTCTTAGAATATTTTAGTAAATTGAACTTTAAGATTCATGGGAAAACCTTTAACTAATACACAGAACTGTTATAAGGAAGACAAACAATGTTCTTTCATTTGGTACTTAAACTCTTAAATGAAAAACTGAAAACCCACACACTTAATTTAATTATGTAATTTTAGCGAACCAAAACATGTGCTTGCATTTTTTGTTTTCTCTATGCTTCTTGTTTTGGGTTTTTGGGTTGAGTAGATTGTTGACCAGTTATAGGATGTTTACCAGAGACTTGGGGGTTGTGATTGTGATGTCATGATGATGTCTTTGATCTCGATCTTTTTAACTCAACCATGGTTATGTGATGGCATGCTAATTGATATTGTCTTCAGTCTTCTTGTGTAAGTTGTGATATATGTAACCTTTTTATGAGTTATCAATCAGTTGTATTGGATTACTTTCTAGATTACTTTGATGGGATTGAATTGTTTATCTGATCCTAATGGTGTCATGTTGTGACATGTTTTGACTCAACCATTTTGGAGTCTTTGATTAGTATTTCTTTGAGATAATTTTTGGTTGCTTGTTGAGAACCAATGGATATAGTGATTATCAATGATACCTTCAGTTGCCAATAGAGAACTGTTGTGGTCATGATTATCTATGGATGCTTTTCAGTTGCTCATGGAAGATTTGATGCTCTTATTATGGATTATCTTTTGGTATTTTTTCAGTCGCTTGTATAAGACTGTGGTGATTTTTTGATTTATGATTCCATGAGCCTAGGGTAGGTTACCTACTTGTAGTGTCGAGAAGTGGCTTGCAATGGGGGGTGGGGCCCTAAGTGGCTACCAGCGTAACTCATTGTAAGATGTTTTAATAAGTGAAAATATTACACCTAATACTAACTTAAATGAACCTAATAAGATAATTGTTTGTTCTCGCCCATGCCTTGAGTGCTAGTACAGACTAGGATGGGAGTAGAGAGAATGCTTGGTTGCAACCTTGCATTCCGTAGTATGCCTCGTCTGTATGAGAGGATACTAGTGGCTACATAGGGATCACTAGCGGGTCAGGATCTATTGGGAGACTACCAAGGTAACTCTAGTGTGATCCATGCAATGACACTTTCTCACTTGCATAGTAGGTTTCCTACATGTCTATGTTGTGCCTCTGGGATTAGATGTCGATTGGAACCTTTGAGTTAGTATACTTTTAGGATTCTTGTACTGAGAGATTATTTGTGCTATGTGATTTGATAACCTATTTAGGACTTGAGATTATCTCCTCAATGCGGTGGGAGTGGACCATTTAGGATCCACGCGGTCGGGTGGTACTGCTTTTCCACTCTTACCATTTGAGATCTGTCTGAGACACCGTGGCTGATGCATTCTTTGATTTTGATGGTGGACATGTATCCTTATATTGATGATTTGCATCTGTTAGATGATGTTATCTTATGCTTTATTTTGCATGTTAGATTCCTTTCTGCATATGATGTAGTATGATTTAGGAGTGACATTCCTACTATGTTAATACCGATGATCTCTTTAGTGATTTGGAATGTTACGCACGGAGGGATGGCTAGGGCCCACGATGGTCTAATGATGCTATTTATGGTTGGGAGGAACCGTGCACTTAGTTCATTATGTTTGTGATAAATGGTTATCCTTTATGATGGATGTTTATATCTTTTATGATGATGTATCATGTATGACATGGGGAGGAAACATGCACTTAGTTTATTTTGTTTGATCTTTATGATGGATGTATATGTCTTCTATGATGATGTATCATGTGATTGTCTTTGATGTATCATGGATTAGAATAGGATGATGTACCTTATTTCACATATGTATATTCTTTTAAGCCTTCATACCCTATGACATGTACAGTGGATGATTGAGCATTTGAAAATGTAATGTATGAACATTAGACTTATCATTATTATTTCATGTGGTTGTTGTACTAGATGGATTCATGTATGTAATTCAATGTTAAGGGATCTTAAAGAATGTAATCTGTTATGTATGTTATGTTTACTTTCAGATGGACATTGCTATTGCTTCCGTTATTAAGTACAAGTTATATGTGGTATTTACTTTCATGTAAAAAAAAAAAGAATGTTACCAAACTTAGTGAAATTCTAGGTTAATTCTTTGGATCCCTTGGCGGGGCATTACACACATAATCATTCAAGATGCAAAGGGATCACCAAGTGATTGTAAAAATTCAAGACCTTACCGAGCTAGATCGGGTAACAAGACCCTGCCAAGTAAGGTCGAGATACATTGAAACACTATGTGGACAATGAGTAATGATGAGACCACCGAGCTATGAGTGACTCTACTAAGCATTAAGATTGAACTAAATGGAAGATAGTTTTTCACCAAATGAACAAACGTACCAAGCATTTATGGTGTTTGAAAAATGAAAAATTGTTAAAAGGAAGGAAATCAAATTCATTTTTCATCGTGAATTTTTGAGATCTATTTTCAAAGAGTGATTTTTGTGTTTCCAAGAAATCTATGTGTTTGTTGTTGAAGATTTTCATGTTTTCATAAACCCAAGCATGGCATCTTCCAGCAGTAAAACTAGGAAAGGATTTGAGATGAACAAGCATTAATAGCATCATTAGACCATTGTGGGCCCTAGCCATCCCTCCGTGCATAACATCCCAAATCATCGAAGGGATCATCGGTATTAACATAGTAGGAATGTCACTCCTAACATATACAACATCATATGTAGAAAGTAATCTAACATACAAATATAAGCATAAGATAACATCATCTAACATATGCTAATCATCAATGAAAGGATACATATCCACCATCATGAAGGATGCATCAGCCACGATGTCTCGATGAATCTCAAATGATAAGAGTGGAAAATACACTACCACCCGATCGCGTGGTACCTAAGTGGTTCACTCCCACCTTGCTGAGGAGATAATCTCAAGTCCCAAACAGGCTATCCATAACACATAGCACAAATCTCTATAGTTCAAAAATCCTAAAAGTATACTAACTCAAAGGTTCCAATCACGAAACTGACATCTACTTCCCAGAGGCACACAATGACATGTAGGAACCTACTATGCACGCGGAAAAGTGTCATCGCAATTATCACATACAAGTTACCCTGGCAGTTAGCTAAACTCCACGGGTCCATACTGATTTCATGCGGCCACTAATATCCTCTCATACTGATGAGGCATACTACAGAATGCAAGGTCACAACCATGCATCTCACTACTCCCATCCTAGCATGTACAAGCACTCAAGGCATGGGCGAGAACAAAACACTTATCTTTTTATGTTCATTTTGTTAGTATTAGGTGTGAATGTTATCACTTATTAATCCAACTTACAATGAGTTACCCTGGCAGCCTCTTAAGGCCCCGGCCCCCATTGCAAGCCACTTCCCGTCACTACATGCAGATATCCTACCCTAATGCTCATGGACTCATAACTCTCAAAATCACAAAAGATAATCCATAAAATTATCAAATATGCATAAAAGCATCAAATCTCCATGAGCAAACATCCATAGAAAAACATGAACACAACAGCTCTCTATTGGCAACTGAAGTATCACTAATAATCAAAGTATCCAATGGTTCTCAATAACCAAAATATATATCTCAATCATACTGATCAAAGACTCCAGAAATGGTTGAGTCAAACATGTCATAACATGACATCATCAAGAATAAATCCACATCTCAGTCCCATCATGGCAACTAGAAAATAATCAAGGATAACTGATCGATAACTCAAAAATGATTAGCTCAAGTGTCTCATACACATACATCTCAGCTTCACACATGAAGACTGATGAACAAATACAAACAGTAAATACAAAAATTTCATAGAGCATACAATCACATTACCATGGTTGGGCTTATATAGATCGAGACCAAATAAGATCAACATGTCAACACATCTCATAACCCCCGAGCCTCTGGTAACAACCTAGAACTGGTCAACACTAGTTAACCCAAAACCCAAAACAAGAACCATATAGAATACACAATGCAAACACATGTTTTGGTTTTTGCTAAGTTTTCAAATTTGAATTTAGAAGTCTCAGTTTACATATTCCCAAATTATATTAAGTGGAGAAATTTCACGTTTTTCCTAACCCATGTATTTGTTTGATAGATAAAAGTTTCTCCTCAAAACTATTAGACTCCATTTGCTAATTGTACTAATAATATTTTGTCTATATAAACGTTGTTTGAAAAAGATCCCTATCACAAACCAATAAGACTCATTGTAGATTTTAACATGAATAATCTTCAAATTCTTAACATTATCATCTTCATTAAACAACTCTAAAATTGTTTAATATATATTAAATAGTATTCAATATACATTATAAAAATTCCACTATATTAAAATCTCTTTTCTTTTAATTTTCTCTCATTTAAAAAATCCATTTACTTAGATTGACTAATAATTAATTACACTTCTTCTACTATTAACTAATCTTAATTAAATTTGATTTAATTAGATTAGATAATAAACCATATAAAACTAATGCATATTAATAAGATTCTAATAAGGGAAGATTGCAATAATATCTTAATCCATTCCATGCTTTGGTATATTATTTTTTTCTTGTGAAGTTTTAGCATAAAGAACTCTTGGTTATGGGAAATGGAGAAATATCTGTCCTTGAATAAAACAGTCTCAGTACAACGGCCATATCTCCCTAATGAACCATTGGATCGGACTGAAATTGAAATATGTTGGAGAGGGCCAAGTCGCGCCAATTCTGACTAGAGCGATCGAATAAATTCGATCACAATAAAAAGTTATGAATGACTGAGTTTGGGTCTATCCAAGGGGCAGTGACAGGGCAGTTTGTGATGAATTAAAAAATTTCTCTTAAAAATAATTGTTCTCTAAATTTAACCATAAAAGGGTTTATTCATACGCATCCAAAAATATAATTGATAGAAAGATTACATCTAATCATTCGAATTTTCACCATAAAATTTCTATTTTAATTCCAAATCTTGTCTTTCTCATTTAATATAAATTTGATCCCAAATCCGATTCATAACTAATTATTTCTCCTTAATTGGATCTAGGATTTTTCTATTGTTTTCTTCTCAACCAAATAGCATATCTAGATTCCAATTTCAAATTACAGATTCAATCATAGAGAAGTTTCAAACATATAAAACAAACACGATGAAGACAGGAATGCATGATGCAAAAATAGCATAAGTAAAATCACAAGAATCTACCCGGATTCTGATGCTAATTCGCTCTTCCTCAGAAAACCCACAGAGAAAGCTCCCTTCTTCAGAGTTCTTGAGTCCTCCAATGCTTCAATTTTTACTCTCCACCCTCTCCATAAGCTTCTATGAATGCCTGAATACAAAGAGCTCTCAAGAAACCTTTGGAATGCTTCTTGAAACCGCTAGAAGGTGTCACCAACTAAGCATGAGTCTTTTCCAATTCTTTTTGATGAGTCATAGAATTGTAGACACCTTGTGCTTAATTGATGCACTAACCCCCGTATTGTTGACACATGTTAATTCCCATGCAAGCTTATAACTCCAATAATTTCTATTTAAATTTTATAACTTTAATTTTAATCTTTTATAACTTTTATTATTATTATTTTATTTATTACTTTATTATTATTTTATAATTATTATTAATTTTAATTTCTAATTTTTTTTTATTTAATTCTTTTTCTCCAATAATTCACATTACAATCAAAATATCAAAGATCATGATATTTTATTAATTTTCTCAAATAAATAATTTATTAATTAAATCTATTTGTTAAGACTTAATTAATGAAAAATTCACCATAGACCTCCAAGATAAAATATGAAAACCCATCATAGAACAAATCATACAAAATAAATTTAAAGGGTTAAAAATCACGAAATATGTCATCCGACACATTCGGTGGGTATTCAACTTTGATACTTGTCCTAACTCACTAGGACAAATGGTTTTTAGGTTTGGGATTTGGACTTGAGAATTTATCTCCCTTCTCTTATCATTGAGATAGTATAATTGGGTACGCTCATCCTGGCAATTCAGGAAAGTCGATACCCGGTACCTACAACCTGCAAAAAAACTATGCATGTACATACAATATATAATGCTAAGCTAAATATACAATGGTAGGAAGTGGTGCATCATGTAGATCCCGACTAAGCCGGTGACTACGACTCCCTTCCTTAACCACATCAAAAATGCCATACAATAAGAAAACACGCACACCATACACATGCAAGTATGGGGTAAGTAACCATAATAAAACACATGAGATAATAAACCATCTAACTAATCATCATTAATAACTGAACACAATGTAATGATCATCATACATACATGAAATGTAAAATCTAAATGATCTCATCATATATCAACTGAATCCCTATCATAATATCTGATAGTGTCAAAACAACACCACTAAACCATTAACATAAAACTAGTCTACATAGTCTGATAATAATAGCAACAATAAGTCTAGAAAAGATGTGAACGAGGGTAGGCACTACAATGTGGATCTCTTCTTCTTGCTAGATAGAACTAGTGTGAGATGTGTAATTCAGAATCTATGTTCCAGTTATTCTTGTGGGAGTTCAAGTTGAGATACTTGAGTCACCCAACACTTGAGTGACATGTGCCTCATAACTCGGACTTGCTTTCTTAGGAGATTTTGACACCCATTGTTGCTTCATTTGTTTTTTGATATTGTTAGATCTTGTTTTCTTTTCATCTTCAATTCTTCTAGTGTTCATATAGTTCTTGGCAAGGTATCCAAGTTTTGTACAAATGAAACATCTTCTAGTGGTGTCTATTTTCCTCATGTGATGTTTTACACAATTTTCTCCAATGTGCCCAAATTTTCCATAGTAGTGGCATCTACACCATGTGTTGTAGTCTCATCCAAATATAGCTTTTAAAATTTTTTATGTTGGATTCAATATCTTGGTTTTTCATTTAGAAGATTTGTGTCCTTGTTTCTTGCACTTGTGACATTTACCTTCAAACTTAAGCTTTTCCTTGCATTCACTTGCTCTATGACCATGCTTATTGCAATTGTAGCATTTTCTATTGAATTTTTTTTTACCATTACTCCAACATTTTTTGATGTATGACCTAACTTACCACAATAATTTCAAGTAGGCCTTTGATTCTTTTGAGCTCCTTGCTTGGATAATTCACCTTCTATGTATCCTATTCCAAATTTGCCTTTTTGTCTGTACTAACTTTGCTCATTCGACTGATTCATGTCTTCTTGAGATTTCAACATTCTTTCATTGGTTTTCTTTTTAGTATTTAGATCATTATGTAGTCTTTCATTCTCTTATCTTAGATTCATGATTTCTTCATTTACATTAGTAAGTTGACCAATGAAGTATGTCTATTGAAGGGATAGATGCTAAATTTCATTGTTCTTTCTTTTTATCTCTTCTTTGGCTTTGTCTTTTTTCTTTCATGACTTCACATAGTATTACTGACCGGATTTCTTGTTCCCTTTTCATCTTTCTAACTTCTTCTTCAAGATTTGAATTCTTTTCTAATAGGTCTTTGATATCTTCATCATCTTCACCTGAATTTCTTTCTAGACAAATATCTTCAATTCTTTCTCTAGTGTAGAGATTTTCATTCATTTTTACTACAAGATCTTTTCTTCCTTTTAATTATTGAGAGTGTTGCTCTTTTTCTTTCTTTAGTTGACCAATGGCTAATTCTAAATCCAAATTTTCATTGGCAATACCCTTATCTAGCCTATATACCTTCATTTCCTATGATCTTTGCTCAAGTTGTTAAACTTCTTCTTTGAGAACCACAATGCTCTGATATCAATTGTTGGAAATATTAGGTAGGAAAGGTTACTAAGAGGGGAGGGTGAATCAGGAACCAATAAAACTTCAATTTATTTCATCAATTAATCTTTCATATAATATTCTAATCTAATTGCATGCATGAAAGCAGTAAAACATTCATAACACTTTGACACAAGATATGGTGACCCAAAAACCTTCCAAATAGAAAGTAGAACTGGGGTGGGGATGATACCCACAAGCTTTAGAACTACAATTTAAAGTTGGCTAGTTAAGGCTTACAATTGATCACTTCTGATGATTTTCTCTGTTAGAAGCAATAATGAGTGCTAGGTCCACCTTGTTAAAGGATTTAAAAAACATACAATGAAGTATGCACTCGGTAAAGAGATTTGTCAAAGACTGTTAAGTATGTATGTGTGCACTTGGTAAAGAGATTTTTCAAAGATTGTTAAGTCTACCCTATTAAAGGATTTAGCTGATACACCTGTTAGGATGAACCAGTGGCTGATTTCCGATCTACAACTCTGATTTGCTAGTTGAGATTCCAATGAAATGTGAAGATCACCTTGTTGTGATAGATAAATCTGTGTTGTCCCTTATGCTATTGTAGCCTTCTCAATTCACGATTCTTCTCTTTATATTCATTTCATACTTACTTACTTGGATATGATACAAGTCATTACTTTTATACCAATCTAAATCAAAATTCATCAAAGTCAACTACAACATAGATTTTCATCAAGGTCACAAATTCAGCCCAACTGCTGGCACTCAGGTTCTAAAGACAAACTTGGTCATGTTCTAATACTCAACAACCATTGTCAATACTCGAAATCATCATGCACTCAATAGATGTAGAAGCTCAGTTCATACTAATCACTTCCAAGTAGCTTGAATTTAGTCAGCACTTGTGTGACTCAGTGAACACTACAAAACTTAACATACAAACTAAATCACTTGGTTGACACTAGGTGGCTCAATCATCACTAACACTGAGAGCTCAATATAAATTGCATCACTTGGTTGACATCTGTTGGCATATTCAACACTAGATTCACATAATTGATACTATGAGCTCAATAGACACTAGAGAACATGGTTGACACTATGCAACTTGGTTAATAATGTGAAGCTTGGTTAGCACTGTCACTGATCATTTCAATAGATACTACTCAGTATGAACTAAATGTAGATTCCAAAACTTGGTAGCAACTATGTATAGATTTCTTGCCTCAGTAGTAAGTGTTGAGCTTGGTAGTAGCTTAACCAATTTGACTAAGTGTGAGTCACTAATAAACAAACTTGACCTTAATGTCAACACTTTGGACCCAAACAAACCTCGTTGATTCAGAGAGCCTAAAAACCCCTATTTTCATATAAAACTTGATCATTTTGGACATAGTTGAACAAGGAGGGTAGATTTTTTTGCCCAAGGTCATTTGACCCTTGAGCACATGGATCAAGAAACAAAAGAATGGCACAAATATTCAATGCATAGGGTACCTATTATTTTATGTTATTTTTTCAAAAAAAAAATGGTAAAAATATGGCGCAAGCATGTAAAGGTTCAAGCATTGGGCACTTATTTTTTCTTGTTACACATGAGCTACTTTGGATGGGCTCATACCTTGCTTTCAACATCAAAGTCCCCTACTTGTCAACATCATTGCCAATATTGAATTGCTATCACATGACTCCATGTTCTTCACACTTGTCAAACATTGTTCATGCCTTAGCCTCTGCAAATATCCTCCCATGTTGCTCCCTCTAATGAACGCTTACCCACTACTGTGCTCCTTCCTTTGATAATGTGTCCCCTACGTGGACACCACTATGTCCATTATGGTACAATCGCCCACAAATGACCACTGCACACTCTCCATCACCCATTTGTGGCCCCCCTAAATTCATTGACCATGGACTACATTGGAAAACATGTGGCACATTCCACATCATCATATAGTCCAATTAGCTTCCATGTCACTTGACATTATGTTGCACTTCCATGTATGTCATACAATCAACCCTTCCTAGTCAACTACCATATCAACTTTCTTTCTTTGCCTTGACAAACATATGACCATCAAATTTAGGACAAGGAGAAGTTGGCATCATCATTGCATGAGCACTTTCATGCCCTTCTAGGCCTTTTGTAGCTACTTGGTCTTGTTCTCATAACTTGGGCATGCGGTGTCAAAAATAAGAAAATGAGATATCTTCAACAAGATGATTTTGAGAACTTTCCAATCGTGTAGATTTGATCTCTTGATTTTTTAGTTTTGATCTCTATTTTCATAGTCAAAGCCAGAAGTTTTTTTTTCACTCTGGGAGGCATATATTTTGTATCTAGACTTTTTTCTACACCAAGGAAAAGGTGTTGGAGAGCTCTTGCAATTCTCTATCCAGATATGTAGTTCTCTTCATGAAAAAATTATTTAGGTATAGAAGCTCTTGTCAAAATTATTTATTGCTCTTTCTTTCTTTTTCAAATTTCAAATTATATTGGGGTTTAATTTCTTGTATTGTTGGGGGGGGGATAGGGTGGGGTGTTCTTGCTTTCTATTTTTTGTACTAGAAAATTGGAAACTACAAAAACATAAACAAAAAACCCCTTATGCATCTTCTATCTAGTTCTAAAAGATCATTAATAAAATTACAAAACAAATCAATTGAGGTATAGTTCACAACATGGTAGACTGATCCTCTATTGAGTCCCTTATTCTACATAATTATCACCTCTGGAAATCTCATATGAAGTCCATTTAGCCTGAGGAGTGAGACAACCATCTAGATGAAAGGGAAGATTTCTAGTGACATGAAAACATAACAAATCCATTGCTTGATGTTGTTCCCATGTTGCATAACATCAAAAGGATGTGTCAACTGAAATTGAACCTCAATCAAACAAGACCATAACCATTGCAACCTCAAAAGTGTTTTCATACGAGCTTTCTAGAGGTGATAATTGTGTAGAGTAAGAGACTCAATAGAGGATGAGTCTACCATGTTATGAAATATACCTCAATCCATTAGTGTTATGCATCTGGAAATCTAGAAATCTGGAAATCTCGTATGTAAAAAATCTATTCACACAATCAAATCCAAAAATCAAATTTACAACACTGATGGATTGTGGAAATCTGATAGCTCTAATAGACACCCTTCATGGAGGGAATTATCACAGAAATCTAAGAAATTGGAGATTTTTAGATGTAAAAAATATGTTCACACAATCAAATCTAGAAATTAAATGCACAACACTGATGGATTGTGGAAATTTGATAGCTCTAATGAAAAGACTTATGAGGTCACAAGGGTTACGGTCCTATTTGAATGATGTTCAACTTCAGTTGACATGTCCTTTTAAGGTTATGTAACATGGGAAAAACATCAGCCTATGGGTTTTTTATCTTTGCACGTCATTAATAGTCTTCCCTTTCATCTAGATGGTTGGATCACTCCTCAGGCTAAATGGACAAAGGTTTAATGACTTTGTAGCATCATAAATGAGTTTAGAGCACTTTAGATTGAGGCAAAGTTGGCTTATTTGGTACTTGATTCAATTCCCTCTATTGAGGATTTCTTGATGAAATTCAAATCTATTAGATTTATTTTATAAGGTTGTGGTAATAATATAGAGTGCATCTATTTGATTATTTCTTTCTATTATTTGTACCAGAAAATTGAAAACTACAAACACATAAACAGAAAACCCCTTATGCATCTTTTGTCTAGTTCTAAAAGATCATTAATAAAATTAAAAAATCAAATTAGTTGAGGTATATTTCACAACATGGTAGACTCATCCTCTATTGAGTCTCTTACTCTACACAATTATCACCTCTAGAAAGCTTGTATGAAAAGACTTTTGAGGTTGCAATGGTTATGGTCTTGTTTGATTGAGGTTCAATTTTAGTTGACACATCCTTTTGATGTTATGCAACATGGGAACAACATCAAGCAATGGGTTTGTTTTATTTTCATGTCACTAGAAATCCTCCCTTTCATCTAGATGGTTGTCTCACTCCTCAGGCTAAATGGACAATTTTTTAAGGACTTTGTGGCATCATAAATAAGTTCAAAGCACTTCAGATTGAGGTAGAGTTGGCTTATTTTGTCCTGATTCATTTCCCTCTATTGAGGATTTCTTGATGAAATTCAAATCTATCAAATCTATTTTATAAGGTTGTGGTAAGATTAAGACTAACATACAATGCATCTATTTAGTTCTTATTCTCTTCAACTTTGTATTCAACCGTGGATGCTTTGGATCACAATTTATCATGCCTACTTTTGATATATTTTGTGATCATTTGACTTGTGAGGAAGCCAAGCTCTCATGGTTTGATTCTCTCCCGGGATCAACAAATAAAAAATTGTAAGGTAAGTTCAAGAAGTTGGGTCTCACTTTTGGGAAAAAAGTGGAAGTGTTTTTCCTATTTTTGAAATTTCTTGTCAATTGATGTCAAAATTTGAGACATTTAGAGATTGAATACAAAACATTTTTAGAAATAATTATTGTAGTACTTGGAATCTACTTTTTGAATATGTAATTTATTTGTGCACCCATATGATAGACTTTTTTTTGGTATGGATCTTTAAAACCCACTTTTTCAAAATGTTTGTTTCAGGACCATACCACACTCGTGTACAGAGACCATAATTTGACACAAATAAATGAAAATGTACAAATATTTTCAAAGGAAGTTACCTAACACACCAAACACTAATGAAAATATTTTTCCTTAATTTTTAATTGAATATTTTTTTATTATTAATTTTTAATTGGCTATAAAGGTAAATTTTTAAACCTCTCATGTACAAACACCATAATTTGATCAAAATTTCACTTTTTTCTAAAATTCATTTTTTTAACTTCAAAAGAATTGTATGTAGGCTAATGATATATAAATTAATTTAAGAAAAATGATAAAATAAAAAAGTTATTAAAGTTTTAGTGAATCTCGCTAGTTTACATTTAGATACCACCTTTGATTTAAAAAAATACAAAAATAGTAAATAAAATCATAACACTATAAAATTTATATTTTTGAAATCAGGACAGTGAGAGGGTTTTTGTTTTGTAAAAAAAAATTGATTAGGAAGAGCCTCTAAAAATATTGGTACGGTCTGAATTTGTCAATCCAATGCCTTAGCCAAATCTTGAGAGGTCAAGGCATAGGCTTGGTCTCACCAAGCCTATCCTGAACCGAAGTTTGAGGCAAGAGAAAACAATCCCACCCCATTTTGTAAGAAATGGACACCCATTTTTTGAAATTCAAAAAATGGGTGCTAGTTTTGAAAAAGTAGTTTCAACATTTAAAATCTATTTTAAATCCCAAAAAAGTGAAAAATTTGAATTTTTAAAAAACAAACACCCATTTTTTTTAATTCTTTTATCAAAAATTGGCACCCGATTTTTAAAAAAATGGGTACCCATTTTTTGAAATTTGGATTAGGCATCTAATCTTAATACAGGTTCCCATGTGCCCATTTCTAGAAGAGCATGATCTCAATTCATGAACTTCCATGGAATTGAGACTCGTCTGTATGCACTTACCCTGCATGCTTACAAATCTAAGGAGAAACAAAATCTAAAACTGAAGCCCAAGAAAGATTCAACTAGCAATAAGAGTTCCTTCAAGCCACCTTTGAAGTCTACTTCAAAACCATAATCCAATCATAAATAGGTTAAATATTCAAAGTCTAGTGAGTCTTCCTCCAAGACCTAGAAGAAAATAGGCATTCCTTACAATTTCCATGGAAAGGAAGGACATCAAGTTTCTAGGTGTTGGAAAAATTAGAGGCTTTAGAAGAAGCCATGTAACAACATCATCTCTCTTTACCTCAACCTCCTTCCTCATTCATAGGGAAAGGTCATGCTCTTTTCGAACGATCTTTACCTTCAAGATCCACTTGGATCATTGATATTGGTGCTTCACACCACATGACACATTCACAAGATATGGTCACCGCACTTGCCCACAGTGATACTTCACATATTGCAGTTAGTGACTTAGTACAACTCCTAGTTATAGTTCAAGTTCAATTTTATTAGATGATGGTTCTCTTTAGGATTTACTTCTTATTCCTGACATTTTTATGAACCTTCTTTTTTTTTATCAGATTTTCCACTCTGGCTTTGGTAAGGCAGTTGAGTTCTCTCCACATGATGTAGTAATTTGAGACCCTCATGCTCCTACTAGGATTGTGGCTACTAGCAGTGTTGATCCTCAGTCTTGCTTATATAGGTTTGATGGCTTTGAGAGTTTAGACAAAATGAGTTCATCTCTTATTTCCTATATGGATATAGTGAGAAATATTTGTCATGAGCATTTAGGCCATGTCAACTACAAAATATTTACAATAAATGAGTACACAAGAAATTGTTACTGGGATACCATGAATCTCTTGCACTAATGGTGTTTTTCATTTATGTGTTCTTGGAAAACATCATCGAGATCACTTTCCTACAAGATGAGCCACATGTGCTAAGGTACCCTTGGATTTGGTCCACACTGATTGTATGTCCTTTCCCACTCTTTTTTTAGGGCTCAATATGTGCTCACTTTTATTAATGACTTCTCCAATGTACTTAGTTGTACTTTCTTGATTACAAATATGATGTCTTTGATTCATTTTGAATATTTAATACATTTCTGGTGGACAAGAAGCCTGGGCTTTCTATCAAATGGATATTTACAGATAATGGGGGGGGGGGGGGGAGTATGTGAATTAGGAACTACAACATTTGGGGTCAAATTGCAATGGCAATTTACGACGACAGTGTAATTTGTGGTGATTTTCAAGTTTTTTTTGCAATTGTCCCTGATGACATCGCAATACTAACATTGGTGTCATTAATTGTGATGCCCTCATAGGGATTAAAAAAAGAAACATGAAAATCATTTTCCATTTGTTTTGATTTTGGAGAGAGCTACATGCAAAAGAGGTGGAGAGGTATGAAGGTTGTCATGGCACCCTTGTGATCGGTGCATTTGGTTGGTGTGCCCTCATGATCTTTGCATTTCATTGTCATGTCCTTGATCTGTGATTTCATTTTCATGTCATGTCCTTGATTTGTGATTTTATTTTCATATTGTACCCTTGCTCTACGATTTCATTGTCATGTCATACCCTTGTTATGTGTGTGCCTTAGCTCTATGATTTTCTTCAAGGGAGAGAAGGGGTACATATGTAAAATAAAAAATAAAAAATCCTTGTAAACATGTATCTCTTTATATATTCAGAGAGATCTTTTTCAAGGTACTTATTACATATATGATCCAACTGCATACACATTCCAAAATCCAAATAATAAAACAATAAAACTCACTCAACCCATGCTAAGTGACTTACCTCAAGATCCTACACAAAAATAATGCAGACCACAAAAAATGGGCCAAGTTTGCTAGAAATTTTACAAAAACATATCATAGTAGATATTTTTAGAAAGAAACAATCCATAACCAATTAAATGGGTATAGATGTTGATTATTTGGGTTGATATATATGCATATTTAACTAGGTTATGGCATCTGCAAGGGAATGAGCCTCATGATTATGCATATGTGTTTAGTGCATTTCTTTCCTGTGATATATATCTTTGTGTTTCATTGTTGTTCCCTTGCTCTATGATTTGGTTGCCATGCCCTTGTGATCTTCATGTTTCATTTTCATGCCCTTGCTCTATGATTTTAGAGTCATGCTCTTGCTCTATGATTTTATTGCCATGACATGCCCTTCCTCTATGATTTCATTATTGTGTTGTGCCCTTGCTTTACAATTTTGTTGCCATGCCCTTGCTCTAAAATTTTCTTCAAGGGTATGTAAATGTTGGTTTCTTTTCCTTCTAAAAAAGTATCTCTTTATACCTCCTTTTGAACATGTTTATCTAGAGATCTTTTTTAAGGTTCTTATTACATATTAGCTACACAATAGAAAAATTGATCCAGCTGCATACATGTTTTAAAATCCAGATATTAAAACAATAAACATCACTCAACCCTTGCTAAGTGAATTACCTCAAGATTCTCCACAAAAATAATGTAGACTAGGAAAAATGGGTAGAGTTCGCAAGAAATTTTACAAAAACATATCATAGCAAATATTTTTAGAAAGAAATTAGCCATAACCAGTCAAAAAAATCTAGTTGTTGATTTTTTGGGTTGATTACAAATTCCTGTAGAGCTGTCATTAGATTAGGTACAATAAAATGAACAATCAGTTGTTCCCAACTTGCAGGATCAAATACAATTTTCCAAGGTGACAAAATTGCATATGCAAGGAATTGAAGAATAATTTTAGTGAAGAGTTGAGGGTAAGGAGTTGAAGAAGAAAGTTCTACTTTTATATAAATTTCATAATCACAAGGCTCATTCCCTTGTAGAATCATTTGGCACAATGACATTACCTCTAAACCATGGAAAGGATGTTGAAGTGGTTCCCAACCTTGAAACACTCTTATAAGCATTTGATATTTGGACTATAAAATCTCAAAGACACTTGCAAGTCATTACAATGCCATAGTATCTACTGCAACACTTTCTTGGATTCTATCTAGTGGCTCCCATAATATCCTCTATGTTATCTACCTATTGTTTCTATCATGCAGACTCTTCTAAAGCCACTCCTTCTCCTTCTCTTTCTAAAGTCGCTCCTTCTCCTTCGCTCTCATGCCTTAAATTTTGACTCTCAAACTTTTGAACATCTACCTATACCTTATCTAAAATCAACTTCACATTGTGGTGTAACTCTAGCATAGGTGTTTGATCATCGATAGCTTTCATTTTAGCATTCAAGTTTTCAAGATTGGTCAACACCCTCACTTTCGGACCTCCCATGTCAAGTACTTTTTGTACTGTTTCAACACCATGTTCTTGCTTTTGAGCTAACAATTCTTTAGGTACATTGTCTTGTAAAACATTAATTTTGTTGAACAGTTGTAAATTCTTAGAAATTGCATTGTTGTTTTCATAGATAATAATGAATACTAATAATTTTTTCATGTATGTCAAAATAATAACTAACATTACTATTGGATCATATATTAATGAAGTAATCAAACCAGTTAATCAAAAACTACACCAATTTAACTATTGTTTCCAATGTCATAGTATCTCGAGATGAATTTTCTTGTAGAACATTATTTTTTTTGAACAATTGTAAACTCTTAGAAAGTGCAATGTTGTTTTCATGTATGTATGTATGTATGTAGTTACGTATGTATGTAGATATATGTATATGTATGTATGTATGTATGTATGTATACAGAGAGATCTTGTGGATTGTGGATTGTGGATTATGGATCATAAACAAAAAAGAAAAGAAAACATGATATTAATCATTCCCCATTTTTTTTGATTTATTGTGGAGAGTTGCACAAAAAAAAGGGTGGAAAGCTCTGAACGAGGGTGGAGAGTTCTGAACATTGGTGGAGATCAATGGAGATCTAGCATTTTGTTGTAGTTCCCTTATGATCTTCATGCCCTTACTCTGTGATTTCCTTCAAGGGGAGAAGAGGTACCTATGTTAATGTTCTTTTATTTTCCATCTAAACATGTATCTCTTGTTCATATATAATAGCTTTGGTCATATTCAAGGATAACTAATTATGATGATTGTATGCATATGTGCATGTATGTATGTAAATCAATTCACAATGTGAACTACTTTACATGCATACACACACTTGCATAGTACTTGTGCTAAGTTAAATTAATTATTCATGTCTTCAATTCACACAATCAATTATCCTTGCATTTAATCAAATTTATTCAAACCAAAATTAAGTATGCAAAAATTTGTATTTACAGATTATATTATCTCTTGGTGATTGAGTAAAGATCTTGTGCATAATATCATCCAGGTAATGATCAAATGCATTTACATTAAGTCATAATAGGATCAAGCAGATGATCTATTTATGTTACTTCATACTTGTTTTATTGAAGATTTTGTTTAACATACTTAGTAATACTAGAATTATACAGCTATAGCTAGTACTATTTATTTAATTATATCATATACATTTAAGACTACTATATTTCTTAAAATTAGATAGTATACTTGTTATCACTAAAACACAAATATAGATCTATGATAGTTATCTTTTTTAATTTTAAGATCTTCATATTTAACATGAAGATTTTCCAGTACTTGACAGTGGAATAGCCACAATGAGGAGCTATGTAGCTCATGGATTTTTCCACCAAATTATATTTTTATTCTATATAGGTGAATGTTCTTCTGATTTTCCATATATTTAATAATTTTTTGCTTGTTGTTTGAGGTAATTTTCTATTATGAGATAGAGACATCTATCATAAGGATGGGTATGCCAATTTTGATCATCCCGCTTTCAAAGTTGATTCTCTTATCAAATTAATGAAACTACTTGCAACTGACACCCTGATTTTTTGCAACTTACTTGATCAGCCATTCACACAACCATCTTCCTCCTACCCCACCATCTAATCTTCTATAAGTCTCTCTCCTCTAAAGACCCAATGCATGGAGCCATTATCATCATGAGTATACTCACTCTCCTCATGTGAATTCAATCGAAACTATTCATACCAAACTAAGTATGCAGAAATCTATACATACAAATTATATTATCTCTTGGTGATTGAATAAAGATCAAATACAATTTTCCAAGGTGATAAAATTGCATATGCAGATGTATGTATGTATGTATGTATGTATGTATGTATGTGTGTATGTATGTATGTATGTATGTATGTGTATATGTATGTATGCATGTATATATGTATGTATATATGTATGTATGTATGTATGTATGTATGTATGTATGTATCTCTACATCTCATTGTCGTGCCCTTGTGATTAGTTGTTGGGGGAAATTTAAAGAGATACATGTTTAGAAGGAAAAGAAAAGAACATTTACATAGGTACCTCTTCTCCTCTTGAAGAAAATCACAGAGAAAGCACTACTACATTTGGGCCAGAACACCACAAATTATACTATCATCACAAATTACCATTGCAATTTGACCCCAAATGTTGTAGTGAGCTGCAAAGGGCACAAAGATAACAAGGGTATGACATGGAAACAAAATTGTAGAGGAAAGGCAAGAAGATCACAAGGGCATGACAACAAAATACAAAGATCACAAGGGTATGACAAATAAATCCTAGATCTCCACTGATCTCCACCAAGGGCACAACAATGAAATGTAGAGATCATAAGGGCACAAAAACCAAATGTAGCGATCACAAGGGCATGAAAATGAAATATCCACCAATGTTTAGAGCTCTCCACCCTATTTCGTACACAACTCTCCATAATGAAAACAAATGGGGAATGATTTATGTTGTGTTTTCTTTTTTTTTTCATCTAAAATCAACTTTACATTATTATTGTAACTCTACCATAGGTTTCTGATCCTTGATAGCTTTCATTTCATCATTTCAACATTCAAGTTTTCAAGTTTCCTCTTCAACTTTCCACCCTGCAAACCACTTTGTTACTTCATTAAAATCGGGACTTGAACAAATCCAATGATAAAACAAAGCCCATATTCCAAAATCCAATTAATAAAATAATAAAACTCACTCAACCCATGCTAAGTGACTTAGCTCAAGATCCTGAACAAGAATAATGCAGACTAGGAAAATGGAAAGAGTTTATAAGAAATTTTAGAAAAACATATCATAGCAAATATTTATAGAAAGAAACAAGCCATAACCTAGTTAAATTGGTCTAGTTGTTGATTAGTTGGGTTGATTACAAATTCTTGTAGAACTGTCATTAGATTAAGTATAATAAAATGAACAATCAGTTGTTCCTAGTTACTAGGATCAAATATAGTTTTCCAAGGTGATAAAATTGCATATACAGATGTATGTATGTTTATATGTATGTGTGTATATGTATGTATATGTATGTATGTATGTATGTATGTATATGTATATGTATATGTGTGTGTGTGTGTGTGTGTGTGTGTGTGTGTGTGTGTGTGTGTGTGTGTGTGTGTGTGTGTGTATACAGAGAGATCTTGTGGATTGTGGAGATTAGGGGAGAACTAGGATTTTGTTGACGTGTCCTTGTGATTGCTTCATTTTGTTGTCATGCCCTTGTGATCTTTGCATCTCGTTGTCATGCCCTTGTGATCTATGTATATGTATGTATGTATACATATGTGTGTGTGTGTGTGTGTGTGTGTGTGTGTGTGTGTGTGTGTGTGTGTGTGTGTAAACAAAGAGATCTTGGCACAATAGAAAAAAAAATAAAACTCACTCAACAGGTAGCATGGCCATGGGTATTTTCACCAGTGGTTTGAGTAAAGTCCCTTGGCTCCTAGAAATTTGTAGCATAGGTTCAGGGTAGTAACTCCTTACACTCAACTCTTCACTAAATTTTTTTTCACTACCACAATGACATTACACTCTAAACCATGAAAATTACCTTTAAACCACAATGACATTACCTCTAAACATGAAAAATTACCTCTAAACCATAATGAAATTATCTATAAATATGACATTACCTATTGTACCTAGCAATTGAAAATAGAAGGCTAAACTCTACATTTTAGCATTAACTTGATTGATCTATTTAAATTTTAGACCCATTGATTATTGTCACAAGATTTTAAACATAACTATATAAGGAGTGAGTTAAGACGTATATAGGTTAACCTTACATTAACTATAAATTACAACACAAAGGTTGCACCAGGGTATTATAGATTTTAATTATAGAAAATCACCTAATTCACTCAAGTGGGTGTATGATGGCAAAGAGTTGTATTAGGTGAGTAAAGCTCACCAGTGGTTATAGGAATACAGCTACATCAAAACAATTAGAAACCAAAACTACATATTCATTAGAGTGAGTAGTTCAAGGGTCTTGATCCTATGGCTACGAGTATGTAAGTAGCCTGGTAGGTGGAGTATGCCTTCTGTGTATAGATGCCTTGGACGTAGTTAGGTAGTTTAGCTTGCACCTTCTGCAATACTTCATTCGACATGTAACTAATCTTGATAATAGACCAAATTCTTGGATTGACCGCTTTGAAAAAGATATATATGAAAGAGATTAATAGGATATTCTTCGATGTTTGAGGGGATTATTTCTGATTTCATTATTATACATATATCATTATTGATGAATCATGTTTGATTCTGATTATAATTTGTTGTAATTAATAATGTATATTTTTATTCAATACTCTTTCCATTCCTTCTGTTCACTAATGTTTGTATATCTTCACTCATTGGTTGAGTAGATGTAGTTTTACTAACATGAATTCATTATTTGGTGACAACATTCTCTTTGTATCAGATTGGCTTTAAAAATCATGTTCACTATATATAAAATCATGGTTTTATAATTTATAACTTATTGATCTTTATTATATTTAATATAAAATAGTCTTAATATAATAAAAGTAGTAAAAACTATAATTTAATTTTTTAATGCAACCGATATTTCTAAAAATAGTGAGATCGATCAAAAATAATGAGAACATCAGATGTATTCTATATTTAGAACTATTTTATAAAAAGTGAGCAAACATAGAAAAAAACATAAGGTATGAAGGTAGTTTTCGCTAGGTATAATCAGTATGGCATATGCTTAGAAAGTTATATATTTGAGACATTACAATTATCAAACTTGTTTCAAATTCATGTGAACACTGGTAAGATTTGGCAAGAATCAAGATTATTTGATAATCATTTTAGAAGTGTATACAATATTTGGTGGTGATGGAGTATTTTAGTGTAATTCCTGAAGAATTGGTAAGGGAAATTTTAATAAGAGTGTCTTTTGCATCTCACAGGAGACTGGAGGAAGTATGTAAGAGTTGGAAGAGAATGTTGGAAAATTTATAGTTTTATGAAGATAGGAGGAGTTGTGGGAGGTTTGAAGAGTTGATATGTTTGATTGGGAAGTTTCACATAACTATAGTTGACCCAGTTAACTAGTTATGGGGAAGACTTCCTCTTGTCCCTATCCAATTTGAATTATACACATTCTCCAAGTGTGTTTGTGTGAAGATGATATTGGTAGAGACTTTAACTTGAATCACCTTTAGTCTTTTGACAATTTCCAGCTCCAACATATTTTTTGAGAGGGTAATAGGGCTGCTAACTTCCTAGAAAGTGTGGGGATTGATTGAAATGATGAGATGGATTTGATGAGTGGAGATCGTATTCCACAAAGTTTGCTAGATATTTTGTCAGAAGATATGCAAGTGTTTGTCAGTAAAGGTATTAGTTAAAATCTGGAAGAATCCCCTTGTATATGGTTAATGGTTTTCTCATTATTTTTTGGTGTTGTTACTATCCTCCCTATATTTGAATAATATTTCTATCAAATCTTCGGCAATATTATGCTAGTACTACTCAGACTGATAGGAGATTGTCATGATTTTTTTCTATTTATTTGGGCCTCTATTTTTTATCTCAAATCAAATGGTGTTCTTGGGAATTTAGTGTAGGTGTACGTAGGTTGTTGTGGTGGAGGAGGTGCTAGAAGCTCAAGTGGTCAGGATCTTCAAGCAGGCAAATGAGTAGGAGAAGGATACAATCATTATGTTGTTTGGAGTAGATTATTGGTCTGATGGTCACATTCAGGACGATAGGGTAGTCTTTGACTTATTCCAGCCTATAATACAAATTTTGGACCATCCTATTTTTGCATATGGTGTGGCTAGGAGGATGATTGTTGAAAATATCTATTTGGAGGTGATGAATGCTTTGGATCTAATAGATACAAACTTGGCTGGAGGGGATCTTATGAGTGTTTTCTTTCTTGAAGTTGAAAGAAAGAATAAAAAGATGAAGAAAGCTTGGTCACTTTTCAAATCTGGGTTGCAAAAGAATATGATTTGAGTAAGTTTGAAACATTTTGCCAAGAAAATGATGATCTTTTCCTTGCTAAAGTCTTTGCCAGATTGATTTTAGTTGGCAATGGGATTGGATACCTAGTTCATTAATTTGGTAGGTTTGGTCTATTGGGATGATATGTAATGGAGTGTTAGCTCCTTGATATTAAGTATTTTCTTTCTTAAGTAATTAAATATTTTATTTCTTATGATATTACTCTACAAGTTATTAATGTGGAAAGAAATGATGGCATTCAGGTTTAAAAACTATGGCTTCAAACTAGATCTTGAAAGTTCACATGCATTCTTAAGTAGACATTTGTGAGCACTAGGTGTGTGAAGTCTCCATGCAAAAAATGTAGAAGAAAAAAAGGTCATGATGAACATTTATGAAGATATATTTTTCAAGAGCATACACAAGCTCCTCAAGATGACTTGGCATTACTAAATTTTCATGTTTGCCAACACCACCGCTCTTCCTCCATATCCTGCACAAATAAAAAATGTTGTCTCCAACATTGCAACCATATGATAAATGGGAATCACACATGCCTGAACCATAACCTCGTTAAATTGGTCTAGTTGCTGATTAGTTGGGTTGATTACAAATTCCTATAGAATGGTCATCAAATTAGGTACAATAAAATGAATAATCAATTGTTCCAAGCTAGGAGGATCAAATACAATTTTCCAAGGTGATAAAATTGCATATTCAAATGCATCACTTGAATGCCAGGCATTAAGCACATTCCCCAATTTATAATGAATGGTTGGATATAAAGGCTCCATACATTGGCCCAAAAAGGGAAGCCAAGGATGTAACCATGCATGTATTGGCAAAGTTAATGTCATTGTTAATGGGCATTATATTTCCCCTACATACATACGTTATATATATTTATACATATTATATATATGTATATGTGTGTGTGTGTGTGTGTGTGTGTGTGTACACACATATATATCTATACATATATATACATATTACCCATTAACTCTGCATTATTTGTGTGCAGAATCTTGAGCTAAGTCACTTAGCATGGGTTGAGTAATTTTATTGTTTAATTATTTGGATTCTAGAATATTTATGTAGCTGGATCAATTTTCTATTGTGCTAAGATGTTACAAGCACCTTAAAAAAGATCTATGTGTATAGATGCATACATGTATATGTATGTATGTATATATGTATGTACGTATATGTACATATTTATGTATATGTATGTATGTATATACATGTATGTATATATATGTATGTATGCATGTATGTATGTATGTATGTATCTTGTGGAGATCTAGGATTTCATCTCTGTGCCCTTGTGATTGTTGCATTTCATTGTCATGCCCTTGTGATTTATGCATCTCTTTCATTGTTGTGCCCTTCTAATCTTTGCATCTTGTTCATTTTATTGTACCTAATATGATGATAGATCTATAGGAATTTGTTTTCATGCTCTTTTGATCTATGCATCCCAAGTATCTACTGTTGTTGTTAATTTGGGCATCACTATATGATCTAGAATTTTATGTAGTACTGAAGTCGGTAGTAAATTCTCCCATGTCTCTGAAAATGAGGCATATGTTCAAGGTCTCTTGGCTCCCAAGAATTTGTAGCAGCTATTCTCACTGCCGGAATGACTTGTTTCTTTCTAAAAATATCTAGTATGATATGTTTTTGTAAAACTTCTTGTGAACTCTACCCATTTTTTGTGGTCTACATTATTTTTTTGTGGAGGATCTTGAGGTAAGTCATCACTTAGCACCTTAAAAAAGATCTCTTTGTATATGCATACATACATGTATGTATGTATGTATGTATGTATATCTATGTATATCTATGTATATGTATGTATGTATCATGTGAAGATCTAGGATTTTGTTGCATTTCGTTGTCGTGTCCTTGTGATCTTTGTATATGTATGTATGTATGTATCTATATATGTGTGTGCATATGTATGTATGTATGTATGTATGTATGTATATAAACAAAGAGATCTTGGCACAACAAGAAAACAATAAAACTCACTAAACAGGTAGCATGGCCATAGATGCGATGGCAACACCTATTCATAAGTAGATTCCTCTTTTTCTTCTCTTATTTTTCATTTATTTATTTTACTTGAACTATTATTTCTTAGGGAGCATTTTCTAATATTTGATTCATTTTATGTAGGAGGTTATGAGGACATTCCTAGATGTAGCCATGTGATAAATTACTCGTGAGCAATGAAGATGTTCAAATGCATGGACAACGAGTGGAGCAATGAAGATGTTCAAATGCATGCATTTTTGTTTGAGGTCTTTAATTAGGTATTAAATAAATGTAATTGTGTTTTTTTTTATCAGCTCCACCTATTGTCCATGCATTTGAATGTAGCATGCATTCTCAATTCAGTGTGGCGGAATTTTATTTTGGATGAGATGAAAAAATGACATGCACCAGAAGATGGGAAAATGATGTCACTTTTGCAAATATGGAACCTTTTTTTGAACTTTAAACATTGATCATTTCTTAAAGATTTTAGATGTTAATAGGAAATTTAGACGTTGGGGGGGAGGGGGGGCACAAATGAGCTTCCACCTTCACATGGTTGGCCCTGATTAGTAGAGAATATTAAACTATTCTTGAAACCAAATGAAGCTCAATATTTACCTATTTTGTAATCGTAATAGAAAAAATATGGAATGTGTGATGTTGGAGAGAGTTCTTTTCTAACAAATCTATTTCTAAAATTCAACTTTGGTTATGAACATTATCAGGAGATTGCAATGCTCTTACCCCTATAATTGGTTTTCCTGTTATTTTATCTTTTGGGAGAGACTAGATTATTCTTGTGATTGAATCATCTAGTTTCTCCCAAAAGATAAAAATAACAAGAAAACTAGTTAGAGGGGTAAGAGCTTTGCAGCCTCCTAATAAATTTTATAACCAAAGTTGAATTTTAGAAATAGATTTATTAGGAAAGCATGCTCTCCAACATTACACATTCTATATATTTTTCCTACCACATAGTCGTCACAACTCTGATGGCTAGCCATTGGTTTCACAGCATTACTACCACCTATTTTTCACTATTGTGACAAATAGGGACGATGGCTAGTTGTCAGATCCATAGCATTCATGTCATATTTATGTCACACATGTAACTGGGTCTCCAACGGTGTATTGCCCCTTGTGGATTCAATTTATGACAACTTGGAGCATCATAATTGTGATGAGAGACCTTGCCATTACAACTTCCAAGAGAAAAAGTCTAACGCATGTACGACAAGATCCAATTTCTATCAAAGTCACTTGGGTGATTGGTTCTTTGTTGCCATTGTGATGTCCTGTCATCGCAAATTAGGTCCAAATGTAGTAGTGAGGCTTTTATCTATTTTCGCAATGAGAATGGTTTAGTACATCAATATTTAGTACCTTATACCCCTAAGTAGAATGGTGTCATTGAGAGAAAGATCAAAACCCTACTAGAGATGGCCAATTGTATGATTCAATCTCAAACTATATAGTCTTCTTTTTGGGTTGAAATAATAAATTTTGACAACTATACTTAGAATGCAATGCCCCATAAGGCATTGTGAAATGTGACTCTTGAGGAGGCTTGGTCTCATGCCAAGCTTGATGTTTCTATAGTTTGATTTTTTGGCAGTGAGTCTTTTTATTTTATTCTAGATGCTTAGATGAAATCCATGGAGAAGAATAGCCAACCACTTGTATTTGTTGGCTAATGTAAGGATATAAAGGCACGTAGGTAGTTTGATCCTAATTCCAAAGAGGTCTTGTTTCAGTGAGATGTCCAATTTGATGAGTGTTTTCCTCTTATGGATTCTCCATCACCAAATTCCCCTTCATTTCCTTATTTGTCTTGTTCATCTCTTGGGGATTATATATTTGTTGAGGATGATGTAGATGATCTTTAGCTAGTATTCATTCAAATACATGTCATACTCACACTCAAGCATCTAGATTTATTCTTCTAATTCATGTCATTTTGGTCAATCCTTTGAAGTTTTCAAAGGCAATAAGACACCCACTGTGAGATAGAGCCATGCATGAGGATTAGTCTTCTTTGATGAAGGATAATATTTAGGATCTTTGTTCTCTTCCAAAAGAGAGAAAATTGGTTCAATGGAAGTGGTTGTACTATACCAAGTATGTTGTAGATGGTTCTATTGGTAAGTATAAGGCACACCTTGTTGCAAAGGGGTTCTCTTAGGTAGAGGGTATCAATTACTATGAGACCTTTGTTAGAATATTTAGCATAACTGAGAGCAAGGGGTAAATCAATTATCCAAGGTCCAGATGTATCAATTGAACAAATAAAACATTTAATCAAGCTCAAAACTTAACATTTCATTACTTGGTTTCTATTGTAAACTATTAGTAACATTAGCTAGTTGTCCATTGTTCTAAAATAACTGACTTGCAAAATGTAAACATATTTAGTAAAACATCATAATAACACCCACACAAGTTTGACACTAAGATTTAGCTTGGAAACCCAATTTGGGAAAAACCACCAATAACATATCACCATTTTTCACTCTTTTGAAGTGAGCCCTATTATGAGCCAACCATGTCAAAGGTTACAATACACATTGTTAAATGTGACCTTGTTAAAGGATTTAATCGCCCTATTAAGATTGGCCTTGTTAGAGGACTTCATAACATTCCATTAGAATGTCACTTGGTTAAAGGAGTTACATAGACTGTTAGGTCACTATGACTCTTAGGTCAACCTTGATTAAAGGATTTCAAATATTGTTCACAATGGTTAGAAATTAATAACAGGTTTGATCTGTTAATTACAACTCATGTTGCTTGCACAAATCTCTATTATATTCATAAACTGATTCATTGCCTAGCCTCTATTGTAATCTCAATCTCTGATTCGTTGGGAAACCCTTCAAGAAATCACCATTTACTTCTTCTCAACTCAATTAAGCATTCATCTTAGATTTGTGAGTCAACAACATCAGCAACAATTCCAATTTCACAGGCATTTACATATATGCACACGCACAGACACAGACATTGTAAGTTTGCCTCTGTACCTTCTTAAATAGGTAATTCTAATCTTTTGCTACTTAAACACCATTTTAGATCTTAGGGTTTATGATTCAATCCATCAAATACATTGTCTCTATTCACCATTTTTTTCCTTCTTTCCTAGAAAATTCTCTCAAAATCCATCTCATAGATCATTTACCTAATGCTCTCCTGGAATTAAATGATTCATCTCATCGATCCATATCTAAACCACACTTTCCATATCTCAAGAAATCAACTTAGTCGGCTAGAAAATATAATTCCTTGAAAATATTTTTTAAAAAATTCCTTAGCCAACACAAAGTTTTGACACTCGATCATCATTGGATTACTTGGTCGCTATTAAACTTCATTTTTGGCACATAAACTATCACTCATTTGATATTGATGCTCGGTCAACACTAAATTTTCTCGGCACTTACTGTAGCTCAGTTGACACTAGCATCATTCAACATGTACATCAAAATTATTTAATCTTCTAATTTGTTACTCAATGTAGCCTATAAATTTGATCTATCTTTTCTCAAACTTTCAAGACTTGAACATTGTTGTCTTCTCCTCTAGTAACATAATTTTAAAAATCAATTTATCTTGTCAAAGTTTAACTATTAAAATTTTCATTTGTAGTTCCCTTTTCATAACTCAACCTATCCTCTAGATTCTTTTTTTTATGAGTAGCTTCTCAAATCCTCTTCATGAATCAAATAGATATGACACCTAGATCAAATAAAAAATTGTCTCTCCAATAGGTTTGACATCAATGACAACATAACAATTATAGTTTCCAATAATCTCCCTCTTTAGTATTGATGGTAACACCTCTTAAAATATTTTAGGAATACTTCAAGTTATCATACAATCTAAAACTTGTAAATACACTAGAAACACCCTCAATGTATCAGATCTTCAATAATATCCTTAGTTTCATTCTTATTCATATCTCTGGAAACACCTCAAATAAATCTTATGAACTCCCTTTAAGTAATCACTCCCTCTTACTTAGCATGTCTCTACCAGCTTTCACTTTCTCCCTCTATCATTATGACATTTTCATCTCTCCCTCTTGGTGTCTTAGATACTCTCTCCCTCTTTGACAACAATGCCAAAGACATTATCTATGTCTCATACATATTTCTCATGTAGTTATCTTCATGTCAGTTCCGAGTTCTTCATCAGTCATCTTCATATGACTAATCCATCATTATGTCCTTCTTTACTACTACCTTATGCAACTCCTAAAGTAGAATTGCCTATATCAATGTGTAAGATAGTCTAATCATCACATTTGATGCAATGCTTCACTTATGCTTAAGTAGCTTTGTTTAGGGGAATCACACCCAATTTACCTCTAAGATATTCATGAGCATCCTTAGATAAGGCTTTAGTGAATATATCAACTATTTTCTCTTTTGTGTTCAAATACTCCAATTTCATTTCTTGGTCTTGAACCAGATCTCTCAATTAATGATACTTGATAGCAATGTGCTTTGTCTTTGTATGCATAATAGGGTTCTTTGATATGTTAATAGCACTTGTGTTATCACAATAGCTAACCACTACATCATACATTTCTTCCTTAATACCTTTCAACAATTATCTGATCCATATGATATTTGAACAATTCATTGTTGTTGACACATACTCGGCTTCAATTGTTGATTGGGAAATATAATTTTGCTTCTTATTTGTCCATGAAATCAATCTATTTCCTAGAAACAATGCACTACCACTTGTTCTCTTCTTGTCATCAATATTTCCTTCCCAATCAGATTAAGTGAATACCTTCTATTCAAATATATCATTCTTCTTATAATAAAATCCATAATCTTTTGTTCCTTTCAGATTTCTCAGTATCCTTTTCACTACCATCATGTGAATCTCCTTAGGACTTGTTGAAAATCTACAACTATCCCAACTACTAATGCAATATCAAGTCTGCTATGAACAACATATTGTAGTTTATCAATCATTGATTTGTATTGTGTTTTATTCACATCATTAGAATCATCATTCTTAGATCATTTATGTTTAGTTGACAGGTGTACTCATTGGTTTTGAATTTTTCATTCCAAAAAAATTTAGTATCTCCTTGATATATTTGGACTAAGTAATGAAGATACTTTTCTTCATTTGATATAGTTGTAAACAAACAAAGAATTTGATCTCACCAAACATTGACATTTCAAATTCCTTCATCATTTCATCAGTAAATGATTTGTATAATGATTCCTTACCTCCAAATATGATATCATCAACAAAAACATCAGATAATGATACCTCATTGTTCATTCCAATCTTCTGATGTAGTGCAAGGTAGGAGAGTCCCCAAGTGAGATTTCCTAACCCCCAACAATTAACCACACATCAAGGTATAAACAATAACACAAGATCTGGTACCAATTCATAACTCTTTATTCATAAAATAATTGTTACATATAATGTGTCCATCTGTAAGACCTTCCCAGTTATGGCCAAATAAAAAGAAATTACAATAGTTATCCAAGATCCCTCAAGATCCAACTCAATTCCTAGCTAGCCCAGATCTATAACACAATAGCAATCTGATAGAAACCTCCAAGATCTCAACTTGTGCTCGCAAGCCACCAAGCAACCTCCTTGTTTCTAAATCATAGCCACTAGCGCTTCTCACAAACTCCCATTACATATTCTAACTCAAATATTTTTTCTCTAGCTCCCACATTGAATTTAATTTCCTTCTTCTTATTTCTTAAGACACTACCCAAGCCCTCCTTAAATAGCTAGCTAAGCCACTCGGCTAGTCAAGCATTTAATTACATTATAGGTCCACCTTGGAAGAGTAAACCAAAACTGTAAAAAATAGGATCAAAACTCAATGAAAAGTTATATTTAGGTCCACACATAACCCAATAACATTTCCCCAACTTAAAAATATCCCAGTTCATCATACAAAATTGTGCAAGATGAAAACTCCACACATTTTGTGAAAACTATCTGAAAATTGATACCCAAGCAAAATCATGATATCTCCTCACTCTAATTAAATCAAGACTTGTTCTCTTAAATGAAGGTATTAATTTAGGTCCTATAAAAACCCTTAAGTTTGAAAATATTGATTCGTTAAGGATAACTACGCATTCATCACGAAAGTCATGCACAAAAACCTAACGTTTAAATTGACAAAAAATTGATGTCCCAGGAGAATGGTCATATCTCCGAACTCATAATGAATTATGACTTGCATATTTGAAAGAAGGTATTAATATAGGCTCTCTTCAATACTTATAATAAGAATCATCTCATTCATTAAGGATAATTAGTTACACCACTCGTAAGTTTCCTGCAGAAACCAGAAAATACAGTTCTAGCTGCAAGGTAAAACAACTCTAACTTCAACACGATAAGTCCAATCTCTATGCACTCATGAGGAAAGTTTCCCCAATGTGTCTCCAACACATCCATAACCATGAAAATCATAAATCCACCAAAATCCAAGCTCAATGCTCCTGCATCATCTTCAAATACATATTATTGTTATCATTTGTTCTTGTGAAACCAATCTTCACCAAATAATTATGCAGTCTTTCATACCATGGTCTTGGGGCTTGTTTAAAATCATATAAATATTTGTGCAGCTTTCACACCATATTATTCTTGTTGGGATCCACAAATCTTTCAGTTTGTTCTATGTATACTTCTTCTTCAAGTATCCCATTCAGAAATGTAGATTTGACATCCATTTGATATACCTTAAATCCTTTATAAGAAGAATATGCAAGTAGTGTTTTAAATCCTTCTAATCTTTCTATAGGGGAAAATGTTTCCCCGTAGTCAACACCTTTCTCTTGTGCATATGCTTTGCATACCAATCTAGCCTTGTTCCTTGTGACCTCACCTTTTTCATTCAGCTTGTTCCTGAATACCCACTTTGTTCCAATAACATTTTTTTCTTTAGGCCTAGGTACTAGGGACCACATTTTATTCTTTTCAATCTATTTAACTTCTTCATTTATTGTTTATATCCAATCTTCATTCTCGAAAGAATCTTTCACATATTTGGCTCAAACTCTGAAAGTAAGCATGTATCACTTCTAAGACTTTTTCTTTTCATAACATCAGACTCTTTATCTCCAATGATTTGTGTCTTCTCACATATTGTGCTAACACAGGATCTTTTCTTCTTTGTTCTTCAAAAGGTTCATCTTGAAAAATGATTTCAAGCTCATTATCTCTCTCTTGTCTAGGTTCTAGTTCATGTTTTGCACTCAACATTACCTTCCTAATGTCTGGCTTCCTCTATCTGTGACTTGGCATCATTTCCTTTTTGCTCAATAACTAGTTGTTGCAACTCGACATCCCAGTCTATTGAGGATCTACAACTTTGTTTTCTTGTTCAAGTAGAGTTCTTGAAGCACTATCATTCACATATATGATTGAATTGTAGTCTTCGGGTTATATCTTACATTCAACTTCATTTTTCTTTGTATATTGATCAATTTTCACATTTGCACTTTTCACAACTTTGTTAGTGTTAGAGTTCAAACACTTATAAGCTTTTATCTTAGTTGAATATCATAGGAATATACCCTCATCACTTTTAGCATCAACTTTTCCATTTATATTATCTTTAAGTATGTAACATTTTCTTTCAACAACTTTGAAATATTTCACATTAGGTGCATATCCATACCATAATTCAAAAGGTGTAGCATTTGTACCTTTTTTAACTTGCACTCTCTTCAAAGTATAAATAGTTTTACTTATAGATTAATCTCCAATATATTTGTGACACATTCTTCTCTATCTTCAATGTTCTAGCACACTTCATTATTGATCTATTCCTTCTTTTAGCTATTCTATTATGAGGAGGGATCCTAGGTGCAGACATTTGCCTTTGGATTCCTCTGTCATTGCAGAATATGTTGAACTCATTGGAAATTAATTCACCACCTCTATCAAATCTCAAACACTTTAGACTCTTGCATGTTTACCTTTCAACTCTAGCCAAATACCACTTAAATAGTTTAAAAGCATCATATTTTTCTTTAAGAAACATCACAGTCATCATTCTATAATAGTCATAAACAAATAGAATGAAATATGTGTCTCCACAATAGCTTTGAACACTAATGGGTCCACATAAGTCAATATGAACCAATTCCAAAGTATCATCAAATGAATATGTTTTGCTCTTGAAACTAGACTTTGTCATTTTTCCCAATTGACATTGTTTACACATCATTATCATGTTTCTTTAGCTTTGGAAAACCTCTTACTCTTTTCATTTTGCTAATGCTAACCAAATTGTCAAGATTTACATGACATAAACTTTTGTGCCATAACCAAATATATTCATGTTGTGCAAACATACATATCTTATCAGATAAATTTATATAGAACAAGTTACCTCTTGTTTGATTGTCACTTCTAATCAATTGACCATCAGCATCAAATATTTTGGCCTTTATGTGATAGAATATAACTCTATAACCTAATTTTTTTAACTAGGAAACACTCAACAGATCATAGTTAAGTCTATCAACACAATAAAAGTTGTCACATTTGATCTTATCAATTAGTTGAATTGACCCATTACCTTTCACAAGACATGGAACATCATTACCATTTTTAACACAGCTACCCTTATCTGGTCCAATGTCCTCAAATTTACGTCTATCACCAGTCATGTGATTTGAACAATCACTATCAATTATCCATATATCAGCTTTACTTGCATAAGAGATTAAATCATTTTTCTCATCTTCATCAGAATCATCTTTCATGGCAACATAGACTACCTCTTCATCATTACTTTCTGATTCAATATGAGTTTCTTCTTCAGCAATATAACAATATTTCTTACCTTTTTCTTTGTAGTCCTTATTCTTCTTGAAGTCTCGGTCATCTCTTCTTCCTTTGTACTTTCTTTCCTTCCTTTCATTCGTGTCTTCTCTATCAGGACACCTAGCAACAATATGACCAACATTATTGCATAGAAAATAAATTATGAGAATATTACCTTTGTATTTTCCTTTGTCTCTTCCAAATCTCCTAACAATCAGTGCTTCAAGTTCATAAAGTTCATCATCACAATAATCACTATCACTTTTCACATGTTTTCCTTTTCCTTTCCTCGCTAAGAATTTGTTGTGATTTAAATGCACATTAAATAGTAGTAGTTGTGTAATTATCAAAATTAGACATCTCAAAAGCAGCAAGCCTACCAATTACACCTTCCAGAGTTAGGTCATTACCTGGAGTACATCTCAATTCTTGTATTGTGGAAGCCCTAATTGCATAGATAGGAAGTAGAGTTCTCAATACCTTGCTTATTATTGTTTCATCCTCAATTTTTCCATTTTCTCATCGACTAGCATTGACAACCTCTTTGATTCTTGTGTACTACTGAACTATGTATAGGTTCACCATTTTTTTTCTCTTCTTTTCTAGAAAATTCTCTTGGAATCCATCTCTTAGATCATTTACCTAATCCTATCCTAGAATTAAATGATCCAACTCATCAAACCTTATCTTCAACATGCTTTCCATATCCCAATAAATCAACTTAGTCAGCTGGAAATTATGATTCCTCACAAATAGTTAAAATGTTGTTCCTTGGCCAACACTTGGTCATCACTGGATTACTCGGTCACTATTAAATATTTTTCTCGACATATACACTATCACTCAAATGATACTAATGCTCAGTCAACACTAACTTTGATCAGTACTTATTGTAGCTCAGTTGACACTAACATCACTCGGCATGTACATCAAAATTCTTTTGTCTTCTACTATTTTACTAGGTCAAGCCTATGCATTAGATCTATCTATGCTCACACTTCCAAGACTTGAACATCACTATCGTCTCCTCTTGTAACATGATTTAAACAATCAATTTATCTTGTCAAAGTCTAACTAATCAAATGTCCATTTGTAGTTTCCTTTTCAAATCTCAACCTATCCTCTAGATGCTTTTGTTATGAGAAGCTTCTCAAATCCTCTTCATCAATCAAAAAGATATTACACTTAGATTAGATAGCAAATTGTCTCACCAATAGGTTTGACATCAATGACAACATAACAATTGTTTCAATTGTAGTTTCCAACAACCTTTGCTCATGTTGCCAAGATGAGTTCTATTCGCTTTCTACTTTCACAAGCATCATCCCAGGGATGAGCAGTATATCAAATGGATGTGAAGAGTGTGTTCTTGCATGGAGACCTACTTGAGGAGATCTATATGGAGCAGCCTCAAGGTTTTTTGTAGGACTCTTCCTTAATTTGCAAGCTTCGATGTTTAGTGTATGGTCTTAGACAAGTCCCTCAGGCTTGGTATGAGAATATGGACATTTTATTTCTTTCTTCACTCTTTACACATTGTCATTTTGATCATATAGTGTACATTTAGCGTCAGGGGGTGATATTATGATTCTTGTGCTATACATTGATGATCTCATCATTACAAGTAGCTCATCCTCCATGATTCAGAGTGTTTAGAGAGCTTTGATGGAGCACTTTGAGATGATAGATCTTGGTCTTATTCATTATTTTTTGGGCCTACAAGTTACTTAGACTTCTGATGGTATTTTCATTTTTCAGCAAAGCGTGTTCTTGATATACTCCAATGATTTGGCATGCTTGATTGCAAGCCTTCCCCCACCCCATTCTAGTCAGGTGTTTCTTTGTCTTCCTCTTGTTCTACTACTTCTGTGGATTCTACTGTATACATGCAGTTGGTTGGAAACTTGTTGTACCTGACATATACGCTTCCTAATATTTCCTTTGCAGTTGGCCTTGTTTCATGTTTTTTCCATGATCCTCATGAGCATCATTGACAAGCGGCCAAACGTATTTTGAGGTACATTGAGGGCACTTCACATTATGGCATTCACTACACTATAGGATCCTCATACATTATTGGCTTTACTGACTTAGATTGGGTTGATAATGTTGATGATCACAATTCCACTTCTAGCTTCATTTTTGTCTTAGCTCTGGTCCTATCACATGATCTTGCAAGAAGCATTCTATTGTTGCATTATCATCTAGAAAATTTGAATACCAAGCAACATTGTTAGCTAGTTAGTAGATTTTGTGTCTTCAATAGTTGATGACTGAGTTTGGGCTTCCTCTTGATAGTCTCATTATTCTTTGGCATGACAATCATAGTGTCATTCACATTTCCTGCAACCTAGTGGAGCATCAATGTACTAAGCACATTGAGATTTACATGAACTTCATCAAACAATTGATTCAGGATGGTTTTCTCATCTTGGAGTACATTCCTATATGAGAGAAGGTTATAGATATATTCACTAAACCTTTGGCATCAGTATGCCATCTTTAGATGCACACCATTCTTGGGGTGAAGGAAGTTGTCCTGGAGGGTCTTGGTGAGGTCTTCCTTCCTTCCTTTTTTCTAGTATGCTTCTTCATCTCTTTTTGAAGTAGAGTTTTTCCCATGAGGTTTTCTCTATTTCTCCACTTTAGAGAGATTTGGTTGTGATTGGGTACCTCATAGGCCATGTTGTCCAAACCCAAGTTTTTTTAATTTTCATGTATTGTTTGTAGTTGCATTGTTGCTCATCTTAAGTAGGGGTGTTAGAGTAAAAGGTATAAATTAGCTTTTATCCCTTATCAAGATTTCCCTTTATGCTTTGTTGACATTTAACAATTATTTTCATTATTAAATGTATTTTTCCTTTAAGGTTCATTTAGGGTTGCATGATCTCCTTTTATTAGGATTTGATCATTTGTATTTTAAAAACTCAATTCTGAATTTATTTATTTTTCATCTTTAAGAGCAATCTTCTTTCTTTTGCTTCATTCTTCCTTGTAATAGGTTTTTTGCTTGCAATTGATTACTTTGACCCTATGGAGTTGGTTTTCATAACTTTTACACTCTTCCCTTATAACGTAAAACCAATGCAGAAGGAAATATAAGTTTTTTCATATCAAGCCAATGTTTTTCTAAGGTAGTGGAGTTTTTGATAACTAGAATAGGATGCCAAATCATTTTAGCAAACTCAAGACTGCCAATTGGGTGTCCATATAAGCCTCTAGGTATGGAATTTCAATTGACAATGAAGACAACAATAACAAGTCCTTTTAATCATTCTTTTACAAACACTGCATTACACAAAGTTGTGAAATCCCAATTCAATTATTTGGCCAAGAAGAGACAGCCTATGAAAATCTTAATGATATCACTATTAGTTCTTTAAGTGCATCCGTAATCAAAGTGCCTTTCCACCTAAGAATCTCTCTACTGCATGTCCAGTTGAATCATCCAAATGAATGAGAATATGATTCCACCTCTCTAGTTTAACTTCCCCTTATAGTTTGAGCTCCAGAAGAGTGAAATAAACTATATAGGTATCCATGACAAAACTCCTACAAAAATGAGGAATAAAAACTTGAAAGTAGAATAAACCTCTTAGAGAGATCTATATGTTTCCTTAATCAAGAAAGATGAGAATAATTATGCGTACAAAGCACCTGGATAATGGCATCCAGATAAATGATGTCATTTTCAAAACTGAGACAGTGTGTAATTATGACAGATTGTCCTTGAAAAGGTCATACGAAAAAATGAAACTTGATAGAACCAAAACCTATGCAAAAGAGGGAAGAGGAGAGATGAAATGTGAGACTAAGGGTGCAACTGGATCACAATTGTTAATGTGAATACCTATCCACATTAAAGGAAGGTATTAAAAATATTAATATAGAAGTGACCAAATTTATAATGTGTACATTTATATATTTTTGTGTGTGTGCGTGAAATAAGACATTACAACCATTTAATGAAATCAAACTTTCTCCTAACTTCAATTCAGAAACTCTACGACACCAATCATTGATTTTATTAATATCTAATTTCAAAGATCCTTCCTATGCTCTTTTTTATAAATTAATGTTGAGAGGCATTCTACAATGGCAGAAAATGTGGAGTGGGATGGTGTGAGTCTATTCATGTTAACCATCTACATGTCAAAATTTTAATATTTATTATAAATGAAATATAATTTTTAAAAATAATTTAATTAACACCATATAAAATATTTGTTAAAATTATAAACATTGAAGATATAAATAATCAATTTTTTTAAAAAAAATTAAGTCCGTGCAAAAAATAACAAATAGAGATACAAGGAAATTCTATACTAATTATTATCATTTTATAATATAGTCGACGATTTTGTGACTTTCCGTGTAATGAATTCCATCCAAAATCTACCAATCTTTAAGGAAACTGCTATGTTCTTAACAAATGATAGCGTTGGGGTAGATTGAATCTTTGAACTGCAGGGGAGCTGAATGGACATAATCCTGATGATTAGTTTGGTGGAAAGAAAAAAATTGAATTTGAATTTTCTAAATACAAGAATTCTTCCATTCTATGAAACCTATTATGTTGACCTTGGAGAGCCAGTTTTTTCTTTGCCCTATGGAGGTCATACAATAGATCCTTGCCAGTTGAAAATTTTGAAAGATTAGCATTCCTAAATTCCTAATTTACTGCGGTTATGATACCTCTCATGACTTGGTCAATATTTTGAATGGATAATGTAGTCTAAGAAAACCTCAACTCAACTATACAGACCGATTATTCTTGGGCTTTATTTGACAACTTCAGTTTGCTTCTGTGTGGTACCCTTTTTTTCACTACAAACCTAAACTTGTCTATAAAAAGAGAGAACTTCTTTTTATTTACAGACACTAAAATACATATATGAATAAACAAATTGAGTTACCGATTTTCTTACGAATCTTATTACTCCTGTCGATATATTGGAAATAATTATCGGCATTTGTAATGGTTAATATGTGTGTCGTTTGACTAATGAGTCACACCTAATAAACATGACTCAAGTATGAGTCACGGCTATCAGTCATGACTTGTAGCCAAATCACACACATATAAATTCAACATCTTTTCTGATTAATATAATACACGGAACACAAGAATTATATAGTCTTCTAGCTTATATATATTAGCACACTTAACATCAGTGTCATTTTGTCTCCCTGATCGACTTATAGTCTCATTAAATAATTATCTTGAGAAACCATCAGAATTATATTACACACTCAGTCCGATACACTAACATGGTATCAAAGCAGGTTTAAAGAAGTGATCCTGAAATCAAACTTTAGTCAAATATTATTCAAAAAAAATGGTGAACAACATGAGGTTGGAAGATAGATTAGAAGGTGATTCAGATTTTGCAAGCTGGAAATTATGACTAAAACTCATACCGAAAGAGCATGGCCTGAATAAGTTTATTGAAAATCCTGACCCACCACTGAAATGTCCCTTTTCTGATTTTGTATGATATTTCCAACCTCTAATCAGATTTTCAAGATCAAACAACTAATATCACAAAGATCCACCAAATTTCTCAAGAAACCCCAAATCGGGTATGCCAGAAATTGTGCCAAAAGCTTCACAGCTTCACCTATTATTAATAAATCTGAAAGTGGAAATTTTTACAGAAATTTCAGCAGCATAACAGCCTACAAAATGATATTTTCATATCCATATAGCCTTTACACAACATTTCTCAAATGTAGGACAAAAACTATGCTCATTGGGCTCCCAAAATTAACACAAAAATGCTCGGAAACACCACAAAAATACTAATAATCTATCGTAGAAGTTTAATCACATCCTAATACATATATTCAGTGCTATTTTAACACCTTAAAGTCTGAAATACAGCAGCAACCCAAACTGATATGAAATACTCAACTGAAAACACCAAACTCATACAAAAAACACACCCGAAAACTCACAAATCTGCACTGTTCAGCACAAAGGCAAACTCTGTATGAGCATGCACATGGAATGGCTTCAAAATCCCATTCTTAGCCTTCTTGAAAACTTGCAAACTCCTGTTCTTGGGTCTCCTTCTCCACAGGTTTGGCAGCCTCTGAAGAACAACAAAGAAAATGAGCAAAAATCAAGTTCTGGAATGAGCCCAAAATGCCTCCAAACCCCCTTAAAAGAGGGCATAACCCTAACTCACATCCAAGAGGGGTTAATAAAATATAATTTAATAATAACTTTTATTTATTAGTCCATTGGTTTCCAAAGATTAGCCCCTTTTGCTAAAACTTCACCTTTTTGGAGCCTGCCTGCCTTAGCAAAGTTTATTATTTTTTTAATTATTTGAAAAGAGGACATGACAAGTCCTCCCCTCCCAAATATTGCTTGTCCTCAAGCAATGAAGGTTGGGATTCTCAAGAATATGTGCTCCTTCCCAAGTTGCATCCTCTAGTGGTAATCATTTCCATTTGACCAAATGCTCTATGACGCTCCTGTTTCTCAATCTTTTCTCTCTTGTATCCAAAATCTCTTCTGGTATCAAAACTAATTTCCCTTCATCATCAAGAGGTGGTAATTTTGTAGATACTATGGTTTGGTGGCCTAGAACCTTCTTTAGGCAAGATACATGGAAAGTATTATGTATTTTGCTATTTGGTGGGAGCTCCAATTCATAAGCTACATCTCCTACTTTCTTGATGATTTTATAAGGCCCATAGAACCTTGGCTTGATTTTCTCTGCCCCACTCCTCTTCAAGGTGCTTTGCTTATATGGCTGCAACCTAACAAATACCAAATCTCCCACCTCAAAAGATCTTTCAATCCTTTTCCTGTCAGCATATATCTTTTGTTGGTTATGTGCATGTTGTAGGTTATCCTTGAGGGACCTTATTATGTCTTGTCTTTGCTTGATGAAATCACTTGCTGCGGGTACTCTGCTATCAAAAAGTATTAGATCAACAAAGGAAAGGGCATCATAACCATAAAGAGCACGAAAAGGAGGCATACCAATAGACATGTGATGAGATGTATTGTAACAATACTCCCCTAGGTGTAACCATTTCACCCAAGCATGTTGTTGATTTGAAACATAGTTCCTCAAATATCCCTCTATCCATTTATTAACTATCTCTGTTTGTCCATCTATTTGAGGGTGATAGCTAGTACTGGGAGTGAGTTCAGTTCCTGCCAAATGAAAGAGCTCCTTCCAAAAAGAGCTGAGGAATCTACTGTCTCGGTCACTAACAATGTTTCTAGGCAAACCATGTAATCCAAAAATTTCCTTGAAGAACAATTCGGCCACTTGTGATGCCTTGAAATCAGATGTGATAGGAAAGAAATGTGCATACTTAGTTAGTCTATCTACCACCACATATATGCAGTCCTTACCTTGAACCTTGGGCAACCCAGTGATGAAGTCCATGGAAATACTTTCCCATTTTTGTTCAGGAATAGGAAGTGGCTGCAACAACCTTGCAGAAAAATTTTGCTCACTCTTGCTTTGTTGGCATACCATACATTCCTTAATGTGTTTAAGGACATCCTCCTTCATACCCTTCCATGAAAACCGCTCTCGAATTTGCCTGTATGTCTTGAAGTATCCCTGATGACCAGCCAAAGGTGTGTCATGAAAGGCCCTCAATATCCTCTCCTTAGTTTTTTATCCTGGCACTAGGAAGATCCTGTTCTTGTAATAAATCAATTCATCAACAACCTTGTACCTGTTATCATCCACTAACTTATCCAAAATCTTTGTGGCAAAGGAATCTTTAGCATACTCTAAAATTATGGAGACTTTCCAATCAGCAGAGATAGATGATAAGGAACACAAAGTGGGCTTTCTTGAGAGAGCATCAGCAACCACATTATTCTTTCCTTTCATGTATTCAATATCAAAATCATAATCTTGCAATTTGCTTACCCATTTTTGTTGACGATCATTCAAATCCCTTTGGTTCAAGAAGAACCTGAGGCTATTATGGTCTGTCTTTACAATGAATCTCCCACATACCAAATATTGTCTAAACTTATGAAGTGCATGCATGATTGCCAACATTTCCTTATCATAGATGGAGTAACCTCTCTCTAATTGATTTAATTTTCTACTCTCAAATGTTATTGGATGTCCCCTTTGAGTTAGGACAGCCCTATACCTTCTCCAGAAGCATCACATTCAACAACAAAAGGTAAAGAGAAATCTGGAATTGCAAGCACAGGGCATGAACTCATTACCTCCTTAAGCTTATCAAATGTTTTTTGTGCCTCTTCTGTCCAAACAAAAGCTCCTTTCTTTTTCAAATCAGTCAAGGGGGCAGCAAGCTGAGAAAATCCCTTGGCAAATCTCCTATAGTAGCTACACAACCCGAAGAAACCTCTCAACTGTGTAAGATTAGTGGGTGGAGGCCAATCCAAAATTGCCTGAATTTTTTGTTGATCAACATGTACTCCTTTAGAGTTTATAATATGTCCCAAATATAGGATCTCTATCAGACCAAACTCACATTTAGATAGCTTAGCATAGAAGGATTGCTGCTCCAAGATTCCCAAAACAGTGTCTATGTGCTTTAGATGCTCTTCCCATGTTTTACTGTATAACAAGATATCATCAAAAAATACCAAAACAAATTTTTGAAGATGCTGGTTGAATACCTTATTCATACAAGATTGGAATGTTGCAGGTGCATTAGTGAGTCCAAATGGCATAACAAGAAATTCAAAGTGCCCATAGTGACATCTGAAAGCAGTCTTTTCCACATCTTCACTCCTTATTTGGATTTGATGGTACCCTGATCTTAAGTCAATTTTTGAGAAGTATACAGCACCATGTAACTCATCAATGAGTTCATCTATGCATGGTATAGGATACCTATTTTTAATGGTCTTCTTGTTTAGAGCCCTGTAGTCTATACACATTCTCATTGTACCATCCTTTTTCTTGACAAGTACCACAGATGATGCAAATGGACTAGAGCTAGGCCTTATGAATCCCATGTCCAGGAGTTCTTTAATAGTTTTTTCAATTTCTTCCTTATAACCTCTTGGATGGCAGTATGGGGTTGTTATAACTGGTTTGGCACCCTATTCTAACTCTATAGCATGCTCAAAACCTCTATCTGGTGGTAATCCTGGAGGCAAATCATTGAAAACTATACTATGCTTATCAAGAATATTTTGAATTTCAAAATGGAAATTACCTTGATTCTTTGGAGAGCTTGTTGGTTGGATTATGACTCCTGCTACCCATGTTACTTGTCCTCTTCGAAAATTCCTCTCCATCCTCTTTGCAGAGACCGCCTTAGGTGCTCCATTCGATAAACCTCTCAATATGACTTCTTTCCCATTGGAATGAAATTTAAACTCCATAGTTTGATGATTCATGTAATAGCCTCCGATAGAGTGCAACCATTGAACACCCAATACAAGATCTGTCTCCCCAATACCAACCACATAGAAGTCATCACATAACTCATAATCTCCTAAGGTCATCTTGAGTTGTTTCACCACCCGTGTGCAAGGCATAGTGAATCCATCAACTACCGTAACATTGAATCCCTCAAAATCTTCTGCTTTAAGCCCTCTTTTCATGACAAATCCCTCATCAATAAAATTGTGAGTTGCCCCACTATCAAGAAGAACTGTCAACCTTTGCCCTGCTAGTACCCCTCGAATTCGAAAGGGATGGTATCTTGGGACTCCCGATAATGTTGCTAAAGTGCCACCCTTGCTGGTTTCTTTTTCTTTCTCTTCTTCTACCTCCTCCTTAGTATCATGAAATTCCTCATGCTCATCTGTATCAGATTCTGAAGCAACTTCAATATAGTGCACTTGACCTTTCCCCAAACATCTGTGTCCTAGAGCCCATGGTTCTCTACAAGTAAAACAAAGCTTTTTCCTTCGTAATTCACTCCTAGTCTCTTCATCTACCTTCTTTTTTGCCACATTTATCACATCTTTTGGTGGTAGTGTTGGGAAAGTCTTTTTCTGAAAATTTCCCTTATGTTGCCAAAGATTTGAGGGTTTTTGATTAGTGATTGATTTCCTAGGCACGCAAGTTTCAAGTTGCAAGCTTCTTTTGATAGCTTCCTGTAAGGTTGAGGGTGAGAAAGCCTTAACCAAACCCTTAACAGAATCTTCTAAACCATCAAGAAAAAGATAAACAATCCTCTTTTCACTCATATCAGGTACCATAACAAACACTTTTTGAAACTCTTCTATATACTCATTAACTGATTTGGTTTGCTTCAACTTTGACAATTCTTTAAAGTACTCTTCATCATCCTTGAGGTCAAATCTGTCTATCACTCTTTGACTGAAATCATCAAATGTAGTTACCTAATCATGACCTTGAGTAGTCATTCCATGATACCACCAATCATAGGCTGCATCTTCCAAGTGTAGACTTGCAAATTGAACAGCATCACTCTCCTTCATGGGGTTAAGTGTGAAGAAAGTCTGTAATTTTTGTAGCCATGCTCTAGCTGAAATTTTGTTTGTTCCATCAAAAGTAGGTGCTGTAAACTTGCTTATTTTATTTTTGAGCTCTCTTCCACTTATGTCATGCTCCCTCCTATTCTCTTTCTTGGGCATCAAAGTGTTCATCATATCCACATATTCTCTAAAAGGAACCAAACTACGAAAGTCATCATCTAAGCCATTATAAGTAGCTCTTAATGTAATCAAGTTACCTGTAACCTCTTCCACGGGATTAATCGCTGGATTTGGTACTGGTGGCTCATCTGTAGGCAAGAAAATAGTTTTAGTTGATTTAGATGGTGTGGATTTCAGATTTCTTGGCTCCTCTGAAGTGCTCCCTTTCTCATTAATAGATGCAACTCCTTGTAGTTTTTCTGTCAATATTCGCAAGGCCTCTCTAGTTTCTGCCAAACTATCCACTGTTTATTTCTGAGTATTTTGGATCTCTTGGAAAAATTTCTTTGCCATCTCATCTGGATCAGCCATACTTTTCCCTTCCTTGGATTTTGTACTTTTACTTCCAACTGGAGGTTTGATCAAAATTTCTTTATTCTTTTCTCGCTGCAAATATTTTTTTTCTCTTTCACTTAGTTGCATGCGACCATAAATTTTGACATGCAACTGATTAGAAGCAACATGCAACCATAGAATATGACATGCAAGATCTGGGTAGTTGTCAAAACTGACATGCAAACTTCTACAAACCCTCAGGCTGGCAAGATCATGGCTCTGATACCACTGAAATGTCCCTTTTCTGATTTTGTATGATATTTCCAACCTCTAATCATATTTTCAAGATCAAACAACTAATATCACAAAGATCCACCAAATTTCTCAAGAAACCCCAAATCGGGTATGCCAGAAATTGTGCCAAAAGCTTCACAGCTTCACCTATTATTAATAAATCTGAAAGTGGAAATTTTTACATAAATTTCAGCAGCATAACAGCCTAAAAAATGGCATTTCTAGATCCATATAGCCTTTACACAACAGTTCTCAAATGTAGGACAAAAACTATGCTCATCGGGCTCCCGAAATTAACACAAAAATGCCCGAAAACACCACAAAAACACTAATAATCTATCTCAAAAGTTTAATCACATCCCAATACATATATTCAGTGCTATTTTAACACCTTAAATTCTGAAATACAGCAGCAACCCAAACTGATATGAAATACTCAACTAAAAACACCAAACTCATACAAAAAACACACCCGAAAACTCACAAATCTGCACTGTTCAGCACAAAGGAAAACTCTGTATGAGCATGCACATGGAATGGCTTCAAACTCCCATTCTTAGCCTTCTTGGAAACCTGCAAACTCCTGTTCTTGGGTCTCCTTCTCCACAGGTTTGGCAGCCTCTGAAGAACAACAAAGAAAATGAGCAAAAATCAAGTTCTGGAATGAGCCCAAAATGCCTTCAAACCCCTTTAAAAGAAGGCATAACCCTAACTCACGTCCAAGAGGGGTTAATAAAATATAATTTAATAATAATTTTTATTTATTAGTCCATTGGTTTCCAAAAATTAGCCCTTTTTGCTGAAACTTCACCTTTTTGGAGCCTGCCTGCCTTAGCAAAGTTTATTATTTTTTTAATTATTTGAAAAGGGGACATGACAACCACCCAAAGGAAATGATGAATTGGAAAAATGGGAGAGTGACAACAATAAAGCTATGAAACTTATTGTGGATGGTGTTAAAACTCATCTACTCCTGTAATCTCAGAACTAGACACTGCACATGAGATGTACAATGCTCTTGGAAATATGTTTGAGATAAATAATGTTGTTCAGATCAGTACATTAAAGGACGAAATGTCAAATATTAAAATGAATAAAGGAGAGAAAATTTCCTCATACTTTATGAGTATAACTTGACTTTGAAATCAACTCTCTTCCATAGGACACATCTGTGATGGAAAGGAGTTAACAGTAATGTCTCTAAAAGGCCTTCCATCATCATGGGATACCTTCAAACAAGGGGTATGCTCTCTGTCAAAACTTCCTAAATTTGAAAGACTTAAAGCTAACTGTATACAAGAAGAGTGTATGCAAGTAGCTCGAGGCCAAAATGTGTCCTCCTCAAAAGAAGATTTACAAGTTCTCTCCATTCAAGTAAATAAGAAGAAAAGAAAATTCAAAGGAAAGAGAAAGCAACCTGACTTCTCTAAAATGCAATGTTTTAGATGTGATAAAATTGGACATTCGGCATCTAGATGTCCTAATAGAATTAAGCCAAAAGCTTCATTTGTAACCACCCAAAACTCAAATGGAAATTCTAAACGCAATGCTTAAAGCCATTAAAGAGTTTAAAGCCCTTGTAGAAAACCTTTCTAGAAAGAAAATAAAAGTCTTAAGAACAGACAATGGTAAAGAATACATTTATGATATCTTTATAAATTATTGTAAAACTGTTGGGATCAAGAGGGAGTGTTATGTTCCCTATAATCCTCAACAGAATGGAATAGCTAAGAGAAAGAATAGATCCATAGTTCAATCTACTAAAGCAATGCTTCATGATCAAAATCTTGAAACTTTTCTTTGGGGAGAAGCCTCAAATACTGTTGTTTTCCTTCAAAATAGATGTCCATGCTCTCATCTTGAATTCAAGACCCTTGAAGAGGCATTTACTAGGAAGAAAGCAAATCTTAAATATCTAAGAATTTTTGGTTGCCCTGTCTATGTACATATTCCTAAAGAGAAGAGAACCAAACTAGAGCCCTTAGGAAAAAAAGGAATCTTTGTAGGTTACAATGAAACCTCCAAAGCTTATCATATCTATATCCTTGGACAAAGAAATATTGAACTAAGTCAAGATGTAATATTTGATGAAGATTTTTTCTTCAAAAGATCTAAGGATGAAAATGAATCAAATTCAGAAGAAACCCTAGAAGAAACTCTAGAAGAACAAAACTATGATAATGAGAGGGAGGTTCTAATGGAGGAAGATAAATCAATTGAACCCATGGGCATTACTCACACTTCTAAGGAAAAGAAAACCACTATGGGCCAGAAAGCTAATTGAAGGAAACAATTCCATTTCCTTATATTTCATTAGGGGAAGAAAACATCCTAACATATACTCAAGTTATATTGCATTAATGAGTGAAATCTCTAAATCTGAACCATCTGATGTAAAAGAAGCAATAAAACATCAACATTGGAAAGATGCCATGACACAAGAATATAATTCAATACTTAAAAATGATGTTTGGGATATTGTTCCTAGACCCAAAAATAAATCAGTGTCTCCTCAAAATAGCTATTTAAAATTAAACATGTTGCAGATGGATGTATCAACAAGTACAAAGCAAGATTTGTAGCAAGAGGATTTTCTCAAAAGGAAGGAATAGACTATGAGGAAACTTTTGCCCCAATAGCCAGATATACTTTAGTTAGAACTATTTTGGCCATTGTTGCATCCAAGGGATGGAAAATTCATCAAATGGATGTAAAGACTACATTTCTAAATGGTGTTATAGAAGAGGAAGTTTATCTTGAACAACTAGAAGGATTTGAAGTAAACAATAGACAATTTCATGTATGCAAATTAAAAAAGGCTTTATATGGATTGAAACAAGCTCCTTGAGCTTGGTATGAACGGATAGATCATCATCTAACTAAACTTGATTTCTCTAAAAACATTGTAGATCCAAATTTGTATTACAAGATAATATAGGGGGATATGTTAATTATGGTTTTATATGTTGATGATCTTTTGATTATAGGAGATGATCATCTAATTGAAAAAATGTAAACAAGATCTCATATCTGAATTTGAAATGAGAGACCTAGGAATACTGCACTACTTCTTGGGACTAGAAGTATGGCAACACTCAAAAGGAATCTTCTTAAATCAAGGGAAGTATACTTTGGACCTACTCAATAGATTTGGCATGTTGGATAGCAAGGCAATGAAAACTCCTATGGAAATAAACCTCCAGAAACTAAAAGAAGCAACTAAAGATTTCGAAAGTGTTGATCCTACTCTATATCGACAGATAATTGGTTCTTTAATGTATTTGGTAAACACAAGACCTGACATTTGTTATGTTGTAAATGTTCCCAGTCAGTTCATGTGCAAACCTAAACAAACTCATTTAGTATCAGCAAAACACATTCTCAGGTATCTCAGTGGTACAATTGGATATGGTCTCAAATACACTAAAACTGAACTAAATCTAAGAGGATATACAAATTCTGATTGGGCAGGAAATTCAGAGAATTGTAAGAGCACTTCAGGATGTTGTTTTAGCTTGGGTTCAACAATGATATCTTGGTTTACTCGGAAGCAGTCTTCGATAGCACAGAGTTCTAGAGAAGCAAAGTACATAGCTGCATCTATGAGAGCAAGAGAAGCTGTATGGTTGAGGAAACTTCTATTTGGATTATTTGGGAAGCCACTTCCACCTACTATTATTTATTGTGATAACCAGAGCTGCATCAAGCTATCTCTTAATCCAGTGTTTCATAACATATGAAAACACATCGAGATAGCATGTCACTATGTTTGAGACATGGTTAAGAAGGATGTAATCAAGTTGGAATATATTAGTACAAAGGATCAAATTGCAGACACTCTTACCAAACCACTTGCTAAGACAAAAGCGGAGCATTTTCGTAAAGAACTTGGTATGATTGTAAAATTTGAGGAAATGTCTCAGAGAAATTGATTATTGTACATTTTATATATTACAAATTTATAAAAACCTGTGTTAATCATTAAGAAGTGACGACTTCAAAATGATTCACTCGTATCAGGAGAAGTTGTTGTAAAGTGGTGTCCTTACAGTAACTTGTAGCATGATTCATTTTGTGAAATTGTTTCATGTAAAGGATTTATCTTATAAATCAACAACTAGGTGTTTGATATCATTAATTTGATTATCTACAAGTTGCTTGTATATATATACTTTCGGTACTTGGTGAATATCTTGCTCTGATATTTTGATAGGCCAATACCACACTGAGTCCTTGGTGATCATCATTCAATTGATGTTCTGATAGGCCATTACTCTAGAGAGCTTGGTGAATATCATATTGTAGATATTGTGACAGGCCAACTCTCATGTTATATGATGTCAAATATAAGTTGATGAATATCATTTCATTGATGAATCAACCCTTATTTGATATTAAGAAGTCTTTTGATCAAAGACTTCTTCTGTGTATTTTTCTTACTAATCTAAGAGGGAGTGTTAATGTATAGATTAGTTGAAGATTTGTTAATAACTCATATATATATATAAACAAATTGAGTTACTGATTGTCTTACGAATCTTATTACTCTCATCGATATATTGGAAACGATTATCAACATTTGTAATGGTTAATATGTGTGTCGTTTGACTAATGAGCCATGCCCAATAGATGTATGAGTCACGGCTCTCAGTCGTGAGTCATAGCCAAACCGCACACATATAAATTCAACATCTTTGCTGATTACTCTAATACACAGAACACAAACATTATATAGTCTTCCAGCTTATATATATCAGCACACTTAACATCATTGTTATTTTGTCTCCCTGATCGACTTACAATCTCATATTAAATAATTATCTTGAGAAACCATCAGAATTATATTACACACTTAGTTTGATACACTAACAATTTAGTTGATGAATTCTTGTGGATAATTTGTAGTTCTACTAAAAACCATTTTTTTTAAAATTACAACATTCATGTGATTTTATAAAAAATTGAAGACTGAAATGAGGATTAGTTCTTTCAATAATTAGCAAGGATAAAGTCTTACAACACATGGTGACTATTTTCAATCACTATATAATAGTGCATACTCACTCTTCTACTCTTATTACCTGAATCAAATAGTCTCCCTCTCCATATTTGGCGACTGATTCTTGCATGGTTTTCAATCATTACTTTCAAAAAGGACTTTCATCAACTTGTTATGCTTGTGACATTATTCGATTTCATGCTGTTATAATTTTATCTTGAAATTATACTCCTTTGTACTATAGGATGAATATTTTTAGCTTCCAACACTAAAACTTAGGAATGTTCAGATGTCCGCAAGTGAATCTAAAATCTAAAATAGAAAATAAGAAAGCATGAGTCTACTATTAACAAATCTAAGAGCTTGTGTTGATAATATTCAACATAAACATTGACAAAAAAAAAACTTTTTGCAGCTTTGGCTTTTTATTCATATATGATGTGCCAAAACACTTATAGGTGCATGTTTTACTTCGAATAAATTCAATATCTACTATCAATAGGCATCACTAAGCCTTCCCTTTGTTTGCTCTGAAAACAAAAAATTCTCACTACTAGTGTATTACTTATATTTGACATGGAATAAAGGTACTTAATTTCTAAATATTAGATTTATCAAAGCATTGGGAAAAACTGTTTTCTAAAGATATTTTTTGGTGCATGTTTTACTTCAAATAAATTCAATATCTACTATCAATAGGCATCACTAAGCCTTCCTTTTGTTTGCTCTGAAAACAAAAAATTCTCACTATTAGTGTATTACTTATATTTGACATGGAACAAAGGTACTTAATCTCTAAATATTAGATTTATCAAAGCATTGCAGGAAAACTATCGTCTAAAGATATTTTTCATTTGAACCTAGATGTCATAAGATCACAGTAAATAGTAAAATACAAGTTTACAAATTCTCATCCTTTCAAATTCTCCATCGAGAATGGATCATATTGTCATGTGTAGCTTTTACTTTTTCACCACAAAATGCTCAACTAGGATTGCAAAGAGAGCAAAACTAGCCGTCGAAGGAAAGGAGGAAAAAAGATTCTTCCATTATTTTCTACAAATTATACAATTTCCCAACTCACCAAAAAGCAAACGAGTGAGTGCGAGAACTCGTCAGAGTAACAAGACTCTTCTCATTTCATCCAAAGCCCATATAGTTACAATAGCGAGAAGTTGTCAAGCCTACTAAGATCAACGTTTTTATTAGTTACATGACCTTACATGTTCTCCAAATCCCAACCAATTCTATAAACGCATGATTCCAACAACTACTGGGAATTTAACCTATATTCACATAAGCAACTCACAACAACAATTGCCCACAAACATTTACAACAATTGAAAAAACAGTTCGAGAAATTTTCAATCCAAGACCATGACTAAGAAACCAACGCACCACCCACCCTTTAAATAACCACTGGAACTGAACTTTGTACGTTTGTGGCATGTCTCCAACAAGCTTCTATATGAATTCTTGAGAGAAGCTTGATTTCAATTCGGAAAAGTAGGTCCATAACAGAGAAAATACATCTCAAACAGCACTTCAATTCTAAACAATCGAAATGATATCAATGGATGTAAAATGCTGAGATGATTCCCGGGACCCTCTGGTACTGCCTGTTTTTCGTGATTTTGTTCCGCATTCCTTCTCTCTTGCATAACAGAGGAGGACCTTTACAACCTGCTGGTAGCGTCTCCGATATGTTGGATATCTGGACATATTTCTGACCAAGCCTTGTAACCTACAAGTAGTCGATAGAAGGCATCAAGAAATCAGAAACAAATAGAAAAGGGTTAATGTCCATGAATGACCACAATAGGGCAGTGGGACTAAGTTTGGTAAATAAAGATAGCCCATGAGTCGCTAAAATAATTCATATCAATAATGTAACACGTAATATTTATGGAAAGGTGTAAAGCCTCAAACAGGTAATGCTATAAAAATGGACTGCACCTAAAACACGCATTGCAATGAGCAGCTTGCTGCAGCAAGGTGTTCCTACAGAAGATGACAGTGCAGAGAGAATGGACTGTTTTTCAAGACAAGCAGCTGGAAATAATAATTTGTTTTAAAAAATAGCCTATCCAAATAATATGATGGAGATTACCTTCTGCTGATAGCTTGTATCTCCCCATTTCTCATCGCATTGTCGGGGGCAATTGCTCCATTATCCCATGCTTCCATACGCTCCATGTTGCCATCAGACATCAGTATCAGCTTCTCTATAAACCGTAATTCACTATCTATTATCTTAGCAGCATCAATCTGATCTTTTAAGACAATTATTGGATGAAAAAACCAGTCCATAATACGATCTTTTGGACGGTTGAAGTAGGTAACTTCTGTTCCATCAACTGTAAAACACAAGAGGAAATAATTATGGCCTTTTCATGTTCCCGTGAAATTAGATTACCACCCTCATAAATAATGTTCGGCACTCTAGTTGCCTTAATTTTGTGTGCAAAGGATCTCTCAGAAGACAAGCTTCTTCTTTTAAGTAATAAAAATGTATGATTGTACGAGCCAATAAAAAACACAAAAAAGGAGAGAGATTATTAAACATGATAAGTGACAATCAATGAAACATTCTCTTACCCATCAGAAGTCCAAGTGTTCCAGCTCTTATGCTATGAAGAAGGCCACAGAGCATGCTGTAAGAAGGAAGCCCAACACCAATAATTGTGCTTTTGACATTTGTGCTAGAACGAATCCATTCTTCGCAATCTGCAGCTGTTACGATATTTAGATCCACAAGTTCTTTGCCCCTCATCTCACAATTTTTCATAATGTTTTCCCATACCTGTCACAGATCCTCAAAAAATGAGAACCACGCAAAGTAGAAAGCTGGCAACTGCTCAAATAATACTTTTGTGGGGAAATCAATGCATTTTCCAAGAGCATTTAACTAGTGAATTTTTGTGAGAATCAACTAAAACTAAATTTGTATCTTAAGGCCACAATGCTTAACATGTGTCACAAATGCTTCAATGGTTTTCAAAATATTTATCTGGATATCATCATGTTAAATCCATTTAAACTTTCCCAGTGTGATATCCAGATATCACAGTCTGGAAATGAATGTGGAAATAATTAATAATCTCAAAAAGCTTAAACTCTGAATGATCTTTGCAACTATTGTTTTATTTATTTGTTTGTCTTGCATTTCAACTGTCAACTTAAAGCTGAGAATCTGCATTTGCAATGGCAATTTCCAAGACAATTGAAAATAAAAACTTAACTAAAACTGCTCCAAGCTGGAGAGTACCTGAACCATTTTCACTTCTTGAATTGTTTCTCTGATTGACCTTGATGCAGTAAGGTTAGGTACAAGCTCATGCTCAGCGGTGGCATTAGCCCTTCGAAAAAATTGAGGATTGACTGAAACGTCTGAAGAATGGCCAAGTTTTGTTGATGGCTCCAAAGATTTTGAAATCCTCTTCTTTCTGTAGTTGGGCCTGGCTGTGGGAACAACAGAATTTTATTGCCATAAAGATGATGCAATCAAAATCACACGTCTAAAATTGAGACACACGAGTATGTATGCGGTCTTTCAGATGCTATACATGGTCCAGTTGCCATTAATCATTTACTTCTCAGAAGAAAATAAAATGAATATACCTTGGAAAACAAGTCCCCTCCCTCAGATAAAGAAGATCATTAGTATATTCATCAAAATCCGCTACCATGGCAATAGTGTAAGCCATGCCCCGCAAGAAAGAGCTTTCCTGATTTCATTGTCAAATTTAATATTTTTAGTACTCAATTAATCATGAAATCAACTGAATCTTCTCTTGATGAATATGATTTCTGGAAATAAATCTGACTTGTGGAACTAGTAACGGGCAGTTAGGAGCACCCGTTATCCCACATCTCAAACATCTAGTTGCACAACTGAAAACATATGGAGGCAGATAGCAACCTGATAAACAATGACCGCACCATACAATCCAACAAAAAAGCTCGAGAAGATGGCTAATAGGACACCCCCAATCACAAGAAGTGGCCATAGAAGAATGACAATGCCAGCTATGGGCAAACAAGCAGTTTCAAAGAAGGGCCCTTCTCTGCTTATTAGATCACATATTAAACGGTGCCAACCTCTAAGAAGCAGGTAAGGGCTCTTGCTTATAGCAACAACAGTGAAGAGAGGCACATCGACTATGATTCCCATCAAGCCCACCACAATGCAAGCAGGTACTTGCCTCAACCTACAAATTTTTCACAGAAAATATGTGTTATGCATAGCCATATTTCTCATATTTTTTAACAAACCATTGTAAATAACACAGCCATATTTCTCATATTTTTTAACAAACCATTGTAAATTTAAAATCTTATGTAATGTCCTCTTTTTGAAATGGAATATAATAAATAATGAAAAAATGAAAGTATGAAAAATGATAATTGAAATATAATTAAGTTTAATGAATGGTCAAAAGACATGAAATGAAGAGTTGTCACTCCCTCATAAAATAAGATAGAAAAAGGAGATCATTTCATTTGAGGACATCCATCAATCATCATATGGGAATGCAGGAAATCAATTTGGTAATAAATTAATATTTTCAAAGGCAACAATGAAGGGTGGTGACTCATTACTTGTGAAGGGTGTCCTTCAAGAGATGGATAAGGAGAAAATCATTTCATTAAGAGAATCGTCAATTCAGAAACTCATAATCAAATATGAACTCATTCAGCTATATACAAAATCAGAAATCCATTCAAGAATCCATTTATAAAATAATCTGTCACCAATACATTAAATCAGATTCCGTTCAATCATCACTCACCAATGCATCAAATAGTCAATTATTAAATCAACACCTATGAATCCATGAAAGAAAATCATTCGATCATCCAGATATCTTTAAATAAGAAAAAAGGAATCAAACAAACCAACCACTAATCAATTCAAAAACAAAATTTCAAATATATACCCAGTCAAGGATTTTAATTCACAAAAATAAATTCAAGAAGCACCCAGTTTGGAAGCACTCAAGGATTATATAGGGATTGACATATTAATCCATCAAGAAATATTAATCGGCAATGATCTAGAAACTATAAAATGTTACCGAATTTGAGCTTTAGATAGCATTTGCAAATCGCAAGAGGTCCAGGCCCATGAAGTCGGCTAAGTGTTGGAAAGACAGGGTCGTTGGTATTGTCACTGCTGACTTAGGAATGGGTCCTTTCATTCAACAATATTGCAAAGAATTTCCAAAGAATTACACAATTTGGTCAACTTCAGGCATTGCGCTATGATTTATCAACCCAATTATATATCATACCTTAGTATTCTTGGACAAGCTATTATCATATTTTGAGTAAATATTATCCATGGTTACCCGAAGACGTGTCTCCTACCACTTGAGATGCATCTTGGAGACCAACACATCTTAGATACTGGAGGCATTGCTGGGAGCATCCTGACACAGATTTATTTTGGCCACCGCCTCCTAAGTCTCCCAACTAGAATTTGGTGTCAACCATTAGAAAATTTAGGGCACAATGTGTTAAAAACTCTGATTCTTATCCTCTAGCATCAACCTTGCAAACTCATTATTATTTATCTGTTAGTAATGATAATAGCCACTATAGTCTTCTTATCAATTTGTTCAATTGCATCTCTAGAAAGAGGTCGCCAAAATGGTAACAAGAGATCTTTTGGTAACATCAGTTCAATTGTTGGAAAAAATGGAAACCACTAAGTATCTCCAACCTCCTCAAATATGTTACGGGCACACAACCATGCAAACCATCACGAACCATTATTGATGTATGTACAAATATATTAATGCACATATACTAGTTTAATTATTACAAAGGCCATCATAAATATGTTGATATTCAAAATACCAATAATCAGATAATTTATGGAATGAATTAATTAATGATCAATATTATTAATGGCTAAACTATATTAGTTAATCTCTGAAATGAATTAATTAAAAATTGATTTTATTATAACTAAACCATATTAGTTATCAAATTAATCAATTAATATAATAAAATAAATTGCCATCTATAATAGTCAATGATGTTAATAATACTAATTATTTAGTTTTCCACATTATATCAACTGCCAATATAAGCTACTTGATTACTATCAAATGCAGATCATACAAGTCAACAGTGTTCATGATTACATATCCAAGGCATATTTAACATAACTCGATTGTATTAATAAGCATACATACCAAATGTCTACGATACATAAGCAGTGGTGTTAATATTAGTTTGGAAATGCTGATATAACCAGCCAATGATGATTGACTCGGCTAACGAAAACGTTGTGAATCCTGATAGCATATACAAATAAGGTTGGAAAATATAGGAAGGCATGGAGGAATAAGCATTGGATTTTACTGTGATAGGAAAAGAGAAGAGTAGCTGTTGTAACATGGCTAAGGAAAACATTGTGACTCTTGAAAGCATATATGAATAAGGATGGAAAATATAGGAAGGCATGGAGGAATAAGCATTGGGTTTTACTGTGAAAGGAAAACGAGAAGAGTATCTGCCATAACTCAGCTAAGGAAAACATCGTGACTACTGACAGCATATATGAATAAGGTTGGAAAATATAAGAAGGCATGGAGGAATAAGCATTGGGTTTTATTGTGAAAGGAAAAAATAAGAGTATCTTCTGTATTGACTTTGGAAGCACCAGCAAGTACTGGTGAAGTCTGCAAATAGAATTATTATATACAAGGTACGAAAAACCTGTTTCTCGTCCATACAAAGTAATTTCTGATACATATATTAAGGACTGCCACCTAGCACTAAAGAATATACAAAGAAATTGGTAAATGGATTATAAAAGAAAATAAGAAATAAGAAAGGAGAGAATACTATAAAATATAGAGAATACTCTTCAGTAAAGATACAAAGTTATTTTTTATGCTGTGGGCACGATATGACAGATGATAAAGCATCTGAATTAGACACTGAATTATAGAATTTTATTTATGTATGTAATATTAAGGATGAAAGGTCATATATGTAATATTAAGGATGAAAGGTTATCAAATAGTCATATATATTATATAACAATAAGCTTACAATTATAATATAAATTCATAAATCAGAATTATAAACTCATAATTAGTACATATGTATAGAACCTATTACTATTTGACTTATAAAAGAGAAGTTGTAATGTTACAAGGAGGGGCTTGTGTAAATTCCAAGAAATGGATCTTGTCCCAAAATAGGGTGGGGATCAGCAAGGGCATTGTACCAAGAGAGGCTTAAGGGCGTGATCTGTGAACTTGGAAGGAATTCATTAATAGTTGGTATCTAGGCAACTTGGATAACATCAACTTCTTCCACCTTCGAGAATTAGTAATAAGGTTAGATATGAGCGTTAAATCTAACTTAAATCTAATAAGATGAACAACTAGACCTATCAGGGAACATTAGAATCCAAACCCTAATTGAGAAATATAAAATGCATTAAGGTCCCAATAGGGGACATTACAAATGGTATCACAGCTATGATCATGTCTATCATACAAGGTAAATACAAATCAATGAAACATTTTTTCAATAAGAGGGATCGGAGTGATAAACATATCTTACTATATCAGGTAATATTGAAGCCTGAAACATAATCAAATAAGTGATACACACACACACACACACACACACACACACACACACACACACACACACACGAAGTACGGCTAAAATCCTCATATTGCCTTAGTAATTACAAAGGGTGGCTGAAGCAATTCAAGGAATGACAGTCCAAATCCCAAAAGGATAGGTCCCAAGATAGGACATGGATCAACAATGCTCTAATCCTTGAGGACAAAAATCCCAAAGGAGGGCTTGGATCTGTAAAATTTGAGGGAATTTATCAAGTGGTCTCTAAGCACCTTAGGTTGCATTCAGACCTCCTCTCTCTTTAGAACAAAAGTAATATTAGATCAAGCCTAGCAACAAGAAATCAGATAGCATTACTTAATATGAAATATGAGATTTGAGGATTGAAATTAATTACATAATGTGTATATTATGTGTATGCTTTGTGTGCTCACTGTGTATACTTTGTGTATTCATGGATTAATGTGTTTGCTATGTGTATACTTTGTCTCTTCAAATGTATACTCTATGATGATTCTACTTGGTCTATCTAAAATAATAATCCAAAAGAGATATCATACAGACGTAGTTTTTGACAAAATTAATGGGCACCATTACAAAGCAGTCTATAAGATCATCTTAAATTGTTGAATTAAATTATAAGAAGAAAATATATATTTGCTTGGGGACAAACAAATGTGGGAGGGGCGAACTCTCACGAACCATTATTGATGTATGCACAAATATATTAATGCATATATACTTGTTTAAATTACTTAGGCCATCTTAAATATGTTGATATTCGAAATAACAATAATTAGTTAATATATGAAATGAATTAATTAATAATCAATATTATTAATGACTAAACTATATTAGTTATTCTATGAAATGAGTTAAATAATAATTAATATTATTATCACTAAAACCATATTAGTTATCAAAATAATCAATTAATATAATAAATTGCAATTGCCATCTATAATAGTCAATATATTAATAATACTAATTATTTTATTATCCACATTATATTAATTGACAACATAATCGACTTAAATAAAATCAAACACGGATCATGGAAGTTGATGGTGTTCACTGTTAACAATTACATCTCCAATACATATACTAGATAACTTGGAGGTATAAATAAATATACATATCAAGTGTCTATAATACATAAGCAGCAGTACAAATATTAGTTTGGAAACGCTGATATAACTAAAGTATGAGGATTGATATGGCTAAGGAAAACGTTACGACTCCTGACAATATATATGAATAAGGTTGGAAAATATAGAAGGGCATGGAGGAATAAGCATTGGGTTTTACTGTGAAAGGAAAAGAGAATCTGTTGTAGTGATTGTAGAAGCAGTGGCAAGTACTGGTGAATTCTGTGGATAAAATTATCATATATAAGGTACGCAGAACATGTTTCTCGTCCATGCAAAGTAATTTTTGATACATTTATTAAGGAGTGCCATTGAGTATGGGAGAATATATAAAGAAATCGGTAAATGGATTAGGAAAGAAAATAAGAAATAAAAAAGGAGAGAATACTATAAAATACAGCGAATAGTCTCCAGTAAAGTTACAATGCTGTTTATTATGCTGTAAGCATAATATAATAGATGATAAAGGATCTGAATTAGATATTAAATTATAAAAAAATATATATATATGTGATATTAAGGATTAAAAGTCATCATACAGTCATATACATACATATTAATGATAAGCTTATATATATATATATATATATATATATATATGACTTTTAAAGGAGTTGAAATGCTACCAAGGAGAGGCTTGTGTAAATTTCCAAGCAATGGATCTTTGTCCCAAAAGAGGGTGGGGATAAGCAACCTTGAGTGCGCTTAAGGGCATTGTATCATTATAGATCTCTCCCAAGTATAGTTGATAATGATTGACATATTGACCTTATCTAAATCAAGCTCAAAACCAAGAATGTCCTTCCAATTTTGTTTAAATCCTTAGTCATTGGGTGCATTTTTAAGGGAGACAACTCTCATAGGCAAAAATTTAAGAGCAAAACATTTATATATCACTCCAAAACACAAAATTAATAATATAGAGGTTCAAAAAGGTCCTTCCAAAATCTATTTATTTTGTTCAAATCCATGTTGCTTGATCATTTGTAAACTAACCCAAATGCACCTCTTTCAACATAGAGGCCAAAGAAAACAAGTTACATATCCAATGGGATTCTGTTCCACAATAATCTACAAATTTTCCCATCTGAGATTTTGTTGTCCCATTTATTCCTCGTCCATAGCATATCCCATTAGGTACTGATTAACTAATGAAAATTAAACTATGCCTAGTCAGCAAAGGGCCAAGAACTCAAGATGGCAAGGGTATACTTTCTTCCATTTGGCTTAACATCTCTTAATATTGTCCTGATTCTCCAACTTATACCTAGAATTTAAGAGATGCATATTTGGCCTAATCTTTACAAGTAAATATTTTGTCACTAACAATGAGAGGAAATTAAGGTATCCCCACTATTAATCTGTTCAAAACATTCAACAAAACTTAAGAGTATTTTTAGATTCGTAAGCACTTTAAAGTGCACAAGGAAGGTAACTATATTATGCTTACAACAACGGGAGGAACAACTACATGTAACAGATAAATTGGGTCACCTGCAAGCTCTAGTTAAGAGGAATCATGCTTTCTCCAACAAATGTGATAAACATGTAGGATAATATTGTTATAATAAAGAGTTGTCAGATTTTTCCCCTCCATTGTCTAGATACAGGTATCTGTGTATCAGACACTAGAAATGGATTAAAAACTCCTAGATATGGAAGAAATACCATATCCATAGATATCTATAAACACGTCCATATTTGGGCCACATCAATGCATCTGATTCTGATTGCCATGCCATATAATGTTGTATCCAGTTTGGGGTAAGAATCCAATATAGTATCTGTTTCCATGCGACTTTCATATAGATTGATACAATTATGAAATAAGAATCCTCGTTTATAATAAAAGGGGCAAGTGAATGCCTGAACACTTCTCAATAACTGCCTGGACTGCATGACAAATCAAGGAGCTTCGTAGAAAAACATTTGTAATATTAAACCATGAAATGTGTTAAGAGTACACAACCTATGTTGAGCTGTTGTTGGCATTATTGTCATTAATGTCAAGACTCAAAACCCTTGCATCAGATGGTTGTATTACGGGTGTTGAACAATTCTGATCTATTGTATGTAGCAAATTACAGTAATGAATTATGTAGATGGATGTTCCTGCTCTGATAATTGTGATATATCTTTTTGGTACATCTATTGTATTCATTGTTCAGTGAATATAGAAATGTGATGATTGGATGGATATTATTGGTTGTTGTATTCAGAGTTCATTCCGAGTATGTCTGCTATCCGGACATTCATGTAGTCTATCAGCAGATATTGGAATGACAGTTGTATTTAATTTTGGATAGATGCTATCTTGAGTTATCTTTTGGTTGGTGATGAATTTTGTGGACCAAGACATGGTCTTGGATGTGGCATTCCTATTGGCCCCAAAATATAGTTATCTTTGTGTGATTGTGTTGTGTAACGTGCTTATGTATGACCTATCTTTAAGTCCCCAGGTAGCATGACATTAAGTTCTCATATGTGTGACCTATGTTTTAGGTCCAGTTCTAGCATGTTGAAATGTATTGTACATCTCAAGATACCTCTTTGTATTCAATCTGACCTGTTTTTCTAGGCTGACATGTGTATATAGTTCAATGGATATAAACATATATTGAACATCTATCTTAATCCGAAATAGGGTGAAGTGGATGTGTTCATGTTGAAGGTGATTGTGTGTAAGGGTATGGATATATGAACAAAGATACTGTGGTGAAGTGTGCAAGCAGAATAACATGTGCAAAGGATAATTGTGAAGGCAGGCAGAAGGTCTCTAACTGGTTCTTCTACAAAATTGCAATTAGTTGATGTTGTGCCATTAATTAAAACTGTTTCATGCATATACAGACGCAACATTGTTAGTTTATGTTTTGTTTGTAAGACCTTTTTGTATTTAGTGATTTTGTATAAGGGCAGTTAGCCCAACCAGCAGTGAGCCTTACCTATAGTGAGCAAACCGGCAGTGAGCTCTTGTAAAAATCACCTTAACCAATGTTATATTTATGAGAATTAGTTTCACCGTGGCTTTACCCATCTTGGGTTTCCACATTAATTCCTGTTACATACCAATTTTTGATAATTTTTTATATTTAAGATAATTCGAAATGGATGGTTAGATTAGTTGCTTCATTTGTTTTTCACATGAATGGGAATATTGGTTATCTGTTATGTCTTGTGAAAAGAAAGATGTGAAAGTCATCATGATATGTTTTGATGGCTAATCAAGTTTGTTATTAGTTATGATAACTAGATATCCTTTAAAAGACAAATGTTTTTCACCCTGTCAACTCTTTTGGCAGGAATGCAACGAAGGGGGAGGAGCATGGCCAGAGAGGGAATAGGGTATGAAGTCACCAACCTACTGTTAGTGAACCATCAAGTATGAACCTAAGCCACCGTAGTTAGGGAAAAGCGGGCTAGGCAACAAGAGTATACCAAGTGTCCACCATGAGCTAACTAGGTTGAAAAATAATACTCTTAAAATAATAAATGAAAGAAAAAAGTTGTTACCTTTGAATCGAGTATTTGCATGAACTGGAATCCTTCCTTTGTCAAACATGAATTACACTAATAACACCATATTATTTACAAAAGGATGCATGTGTTACATACACATATATTTATGTTTACATATATTTAAAATATGATGTATATGTAATGATATGCATATTTGAAATATAACATACATACATACATACATATATATATATATATATAGACACACAAGTGTGCATAATCTGTGCAAACTTATGCAGATACTATAGTCTTATTAAAATAATTCATGGAGAAGGACACTATTATCTATTATTATTTCATTTGGTGCAATTTAAAATATCATGGAGTCCATCGCCACCCTTCTCTTTTATTATTTTCGACTTAGTTCAAATATGTAAATGCCACCACCTTATTTTCTTTTCTTTTCTTTTTTCTTTTTTGACTTAATACATAATATAACTACTGCCACCTTGCAAAGCTTTCAAGAACCGTAACTCCTCCAAGCAAGTATCAAGCCATTAAGCATATATGTTCCCAATGCCACCTACTACCTTCTTCCCCTCTCCAAGAACCTCAAAACATTCAGCAGAAAATACTCCACTCATCATATCTTTTTATCTCTCTAAGCTCTCCTAGTCGCAGCAGATACATCCATCCCTCTGCAAGTTAGCATGGAACCAACAGCAATAATTGCTAACCGACTGATATTATAATATAAGGGGCTCATGGGAAGGCTCGATTACTGCAAAAAATGTCTAAGTTAATCATTCATCGTCCACCATTTACTAACAGGTCATACTTAGTATCATCCTTCCTTGACTTTACCATTTCTTACGATTTTATTCTTACATAATGTAGTCTAACATTGTTAAGGTCAGATTGTTTGCATTAACAATGTATGATCTTAAGTGTTCTCAGCCAATGATGTTAAGAGTTGTTCATATGCATTGTTGAAGTCTGAATTTAAGTGCTTTCATTCAATGAAATCCAAATTAGATTGTATATCTTGTTGATGTTTTGATCTCAAGTATATCTCGGCCCAATAGTTGTCTGGCCTATTTTCAATCATTTCATGGCAGAATTCTTATGCATGCCATCCAGTAAAGTTTTGGCTTTAGTATTATTGTTATAATCTCTTGATCTGATATTAATAATGTCACAAGTTGTACTTTCCTTGTACAGAGATATTATACCATATACCTTTGAGACGAGGGAAGCCATATCTCAATGAGATGTAATACCTGAAATACATGCACATTATTTTTGCTTCCATGCAAGCCCCTGTTTGGGCAGAAAATTTCAACGATTGCAAAGACAGCTGGAACTACTCAAGAATAAAGGACAGTCACACCCAAGATCATCTAGGATGACCAAGTATGATCGAGATGAGAGGTGTGGACTGATGACGATGGAGTATTCCTGCAACTAAAGGAATTGAATGTTAACACGATAAGCATTAAAAGAACTTAATAATCAAATCCATAACTGAGTCAGCTCAGAGTGGGCAAAGGGCATGGTCTTGTTGTCAAGTCGAGCAGTGGGTGATCGGGCACATAGTGTCCATATAAATCTCTGGTCAAGGTAGGTTTGGTGCCATATGATGGTTGTTGTGATCACTAAAGGTCAAGATAGCTTGCAGTCGAAAGGATAGGTTGATGGAAGGAGTCCATAGCCTAGCTGGTTGTGAAGTTGGCACTCTTAACACCAGGAAGCTCAATGGTAGGAGAAGTGGTGTTCCCGTGCCATATCCCAAGCAAGGATGGCCTTTCTCAGTTGAGATTGTGCAAGGATACTTAAGGTTCGTGGTTGGGAGCTTAAGCCTCTAACAATGCTTCGCCTATCCACCTAATGCCAAGACTTGCTCAACATATGGAAATGCATTCATTGCCTCCCTCATTTATTGGGTATTTTACTTTTGTTATGTTCTTCAAGATCAACTGAATTATGTTATAGTTAGTTGCTGATGTAATATTCCTTTTTAGTATTTCAAGCAATTAGTCAAGTATTTAAATTAAACTTTCCATCATTTTGTTGGTAAGGGATTTTATTAGAATTCAGTTAATTTGTTATAACCATTAACCCCTTTTCCATATGAATATGTAAATTATCTGTTATAATTGTCTTTTCATGCATGTGAATATGAAAAGTAACTATGTTCAATGATTTACTAGTTATTACTTAAGGCTAAGAAAAATATGTATGTTACATATGATATCAAAGCTCTAGGTTCAACACTGAAACTTGGGCTCATCATTGTTTTCAAGGAAACAAAAAGATGTAATGTTGAAATGGGGCAGGATGAAAACCCGAATTACACCTTGAAAGAAACCCCGCCACCTTGTATTTTTCTTTCTAATAAAGAACATGCCAAAATTTGACTACTCCTATTGTTCCATGCCTAAGGATGATGAGACTCTAGCCCATGCCTTGCTCTGGATCAAGAAGGAAAGAGTCGGGTGGATTCCTATCAGGAAGGCAATTATGAACTTATCCAAACTTGGATGCTAAACAAACTGATCCACTTATGTTTATCATGTATCTTGTAAAGGGAAAGATAAGCCCAAGGAAGGAAACAGATAAGATGCCCAGGGATAGGGTGTCTAATTTCTCACAGCAGTGAGAAAGTTTTTAAATAAGTAAAGTTGCAGTTGCAACATAAATTCACTATTTTTTGAAAGGTAAGTAATGAGAATTATTGGAACTTCAAAAAATTATATATTTTGTCTCTTCTAGTAAGCAATAAAATTCTCGTCTTCATTTAACAAACATATGCATCAATGTATAACTGGTGAATGAGCCAACTATATATTATTAGGAAAGCAAAAACATACACTATGATAGACAATGGGAATAATGACTTCATAGAAAATGAGGTATCCAAAGAGGACAATCCTCAGAGTTCCATGGACTTGCTAGTCCAAGTCTTATGGGACACTCAAACTAAAATGGAGAATATGGTAAAAAGGATGAATGATTTAGTAACCCAGCTTGGGCAAGGACAGGAAGACATTCACTCCTCACCTCATCCAAGAACTGAGCCAGAATTATCTACTCGCAGCGAACAAGAAACCAGACCTCCTCTAACACCATTTGAAATGCAAAAGAAAAAGGAAATAGTCAATGAGTTGTCTGATGATATTAAGAAGATTAAACCCCCTAAATTTTTAGGATCTGAATCCGATGAAGCCGGTGAGGCATGGTTGACTAAAATGGAGAAATATTTTGACATCAAAAGTTTCTCTTAATCCTCCAAGGCTATTTGGGGAATCTATCACCTTGCTGGGGAAGCTACTACATGGTGGGGGAATAGTAAAATAGAAATGAATATTAAAACATCTGACATCACTTGGAATAAGTCTGTCACTATCTTTAAGAACTGATGGTTACCACAAATCTTCTACGATCAGAAGTTGTTAGAATTCCAAAACCTCGAACAAGGGGACCTAATAGTGCATGGATATTGGGAAAAATTCACTCGAGTGTTGAAATATGTTCATGTCTATCATCAAGATGGGAATCTAAAGGTTGGGATTTGAAAGGGCAATCTATTAGGAACAAAATGTAAAGAAGGATGATTCCGTCCAAGATTTTGAAGGACATCTAGTTCTGAACCAAGGGCTCACAAAAAGAACTTTAAGTGCAACAAATCTAATTTCAAAGGGAATATCAGTAAAGATTCAAAAAGAAATTCCAATGGTAACAATGGCAACAAGGGAAATGAGAGGGAGGGACCAGCCAAAGGTTGTTTCACTTGTGACGGAGACCACTATGCCAATCAATGTCCTAACAAGGGCACCTCCAACCAGAAAACACAAACTTCCTTACCTCCTCAACAAACTATGTTCCAATAGAGGATTCATGCAACATTGGATAACCGCTATGCAAAGAAGCAATTAGGACCCATAGAAACCTCGAGTAAGATTTATGGAAACAACATTTCTACATGAATTGATAATGGAGTCATTGTATGTTTTATATCCCCTAAATTGTTGAGTAGATTTCCAAAAAGAATCAGATCTATGGCAAAACCCTCGACTATTGAATATGCAAGCCAATCAAAGGCTTGGGTAGGTTAATGTTTGTTTGAGGCTCAGGTAGACTTTCCAATCTTCTCTACTAAGGTCGACTTGTATGTAGCACCTCTGGGGTCCGAATAAATTGGCTTAGCAAACATAAGGCAAAAAAGGATTGTCTTGTAAAGACGGCAAAATGCCCAGATGACTAAGGAAATCCTATGAACATTCAAGGAATATTGCATGAAGTGAAGCCATGTCATATATCAGCTATGCAAGTTAAGAGATGTAGAAGAAAAGGGTGCAAAATCTTTTGCAATAAAAATAGAAGATCTGAGGGAACCCCAGGAAACCATGTATCTAGATGAATACATTTTAGAAGATGGGTAGATTAGGGAAAGAATAAAAGACTCCTTTGAAAAAAGATACCCTTATCTTAGGAGCTATCAGGATGTATTTACAGAATAAATGTTAGGCTTACCCGCTTCTAGAGTATTTGATTTTACCATGGAGTTGGTACCTAGAGCGGAACCCATATCAAGGGCACCATACATAATGACCACTACCGAACTAGCATTTCTCTTTGGCGAGCCCCAATATTATTTGTTAAGAAAAAGGAAGGAAACATGAGGTGTGCATAGACTATAGGATGCTCAACAAGGTCACCATCAAAAACATATATCCACTCCTCCAGATTGATGATTTATTTGATCAAATGAGAGGAGCAAAGGTGTTTTCTAAAACTGATCTTTGATCAGGTTATCACCAACTCAAGATCAAGGAGGACATTCATAAAACTACTTTGAGAACCCATTATGGACATTATGAATTCACGGTTCTACCTTTTGGGCCAACCAACGCTCTTGCATCCTTCACGGACCTTATGAATAGCATATTTCAAGATTGTTTAGACAAGTTTGTGTTGGTTTTCACTGATGATATTCCTATCTACTCTCAGAATAAGGAGCCCCAAAAACACCCCAAGATAGTTTTACAGGGGTTGTGTGAGCATAAGTTGTATGGGAAATTATCTAAGTGCTCCTTCTATCAAAAGGAGACTCAGTATTTAGGGCATATTATATCAGCTAAGGGGATTGTAGTAGATCTTGCTCAAATCAAGGCAATCAAGGAATAGCCAATGCCTTGGAATGTGTCAGAAATCAGAAGTTTCATGGGTTTAGCTGGTTTAGAAGTTCTCAGATAGCACACCCCATCACTACATTGCAAAGGAAAGGGAAGAAGTTTATCTAGTCGGAAAAATGTCAAACAGCTTTTGAATATTTAAAAGAGAAGCTAACTACCGCACCAATACTGAGAGTACCAAACTCTGAGGATCACTTTATGGTTAATTTTGATGCATTGGGAGAAGAATTGAGAGGCGTTCCAATGCAAGAAGATCAAGTCATTGCATATGAGTCTAGGATGCTAAAGAACTATGAGCAAAATTATGCACCTCACGACTTAGAACTGGTAACCATCATACACACTCTCCAAATGTGGAGGCACTACCTAATTGGGAAACCATTTGAAATCAAATCTAACCATCATGGATTGAAGTACATATTCACTCAACTCAATCTTAACACTCACCAAAGGAGGTGGTTAGCGTTCTTAGCAGACTATGATTTTGAGATCATTTATATCAAGGGTAAGGAAAACCAAGTAGCTGATGCCTAAAGAAGGTGAAGAAGGCATGTTTTGGCTATAATAGCAATAAATACTGGACTTAGGGAGCAAGTACTTGAGTGTCTACCAAGAGATGGGTTCTATAATGAAGTGCGTCAAGCAGTCCAAAAAGATCCTCAAGACATCAGATGCAAAGGATATCAACTAGAAACAGATGGACTTCTAAGATATAAGGGAAGGATGTACATATCTAAAGTCTCAAAAATTCGGAGAATGATTTCCATGTTGCTCCTTACTCAAGGCACCCTATAGTAACTAAAATGTTGGCATGAAGAAAGAAATAATTGAGTATGTAGCAGGTTGTCTCAAGTGTCAGAGGGTCAAGGATGAACACAGGTACCCAGTTGGGCTACTACACCCAAAGGAAGTTCTAGAATGGAAATGGTAAATAATCATTATGGATTTTATCTAGGGGTTACCTATGGCCAGAAATAGGCATAACACCATCCTCATGGTGATGGATCGATTAACAAAGGTAGCACATTACATTCCGGGGAACTTAACTGATGGGGCGCCAGAGATTGCCCATAAGTTTGTAAGAGAAATTTAGACTTTGAGGAGTTCCAGAAAAGATTATATCAGACAAAGATGCTAGGATAACATCTAGATTTTGGCAAACTTTGTTCTCTTCCTTGGTGACAAAGTTGAATATCAATTTAGCCTACCATCTAGAAACCGACAGCCAAACAGAAAGGGTAGACTAGGTATTAGAAGATCTCTTGAGAGTATATTGCATGGATCAATAATATCAATGGGAAATGTATCTTCCCCTAGTTGAATTTGCTTACACCAATTCACATCAATCTTCTATTAAGATGGCACCTTTTGAGGCTCTGTATGGAACCCCTATAAGTTGGAACAAGATTGAGGATTGAATTATTGTTGGGCTCGAGATGCTTTTAGAGATGGAAGAACGTGTAGTTCAAATCCGTCAAAGATTAAAGGAGGCAAATGACTGACAAAAGAGTTATGCAAATTCAATAAGGACTCCCAAAGAATTTTTAGTAGAAGAAAAGGTTCTCCTAAAAGTAAAACCCCAGAAAAGTACCATCAAATTTGGTAGAAATGCCAAGTTGGCCCCAAGATATGTGGAACCTTTTGAAGTATTGGAATTCGTAAACCTTGTGGCCTACAAAATTTCCCTACCTCCAACCCTTGTCAAGATCCATAATGTGTTTCACATATCTTATCTTAAGAAGTATATAGCCAGCCATGAACATGTTATTGTTCGGAATCTCTTGCAGGTACGATATCCAGGGGTGGTGGAAATAGAACCACTTAAAATACTCAAGGTACGTAAGCTCCGCTTGCAAAATTGAGATATCACTCAGTACAAGGTTCAGTGGGACTAGTATGTTGAAGAGAATGCTACTTGGGAAGATTATGATGAAATCTTCCAAAAATTTCCACATCTTTTTCCAAGAACTTGAACTATGAATTGATATGAATAAATTATGATTTAAATTGGAACATGATGATTTCATGCTACTATATCAATTACATCTTTTTATGTCGAATGTTCTTTTAGTATTTTAAAATTGTAAACACAAGGGGAAGGGTATGTTAAATCCCCATTTTGATAATTGTTGATAGTAAAGATAATTCGAATGGATGGCTAGATTAGTTGCTTCACTTTTTTTTTCACATGAATGGGAATATTGGTTATCTATTGTCTTGTGAAAAGAAAGATGTGGTTAGTCGTTATGATATTTTTTGATGGTTAATCAAGTTAGTAATAGTTATGATAACTAAACTTCCTTTGGAAGACAAATGATTTCACCCTGTCAACTCTTTTTGCAGGAATGTAGAGAAGGGGGAGGAACATTGCCAGAGAAGGAATAGGGTACGAGGGCACCAACCTACTGTTACTGAACCATCAAGTATGAACATAAGCCACCATGGTCAAGGAAAAGTGAGCTAGGCAACAAGAGTATGTTTACCGTACAAGGTAAAAGGATACTTATCACATGTAGTATAGCAAGATATAACACAGAACAGATACTTTATTCATCTACGCAATATGCACTCCAATGCTTACAATATGATTATGTTCATTACAATGATTCTGATAACGTCCCTTCTAGACGGTGTACATATACTTTCCCGAAGGGGTGACTCAACCGTCACGCACCCGTTCGAATACAATTCTACCCTTCGGCTACAATATAGAATTTACCGACAACATCATCCCCCCCAAAAAGTAAAGTCGTCAGTAGACGACAATTACAAAATATCTAAGACAAATTAACAAAATAGAATACACTAGCTATGACTAACTATAACAAGATAGATCTTTTTCCTTCACATCACATTCACATTCCTACTGTGCCTGCACCAAACTAGTTTCCAAAAACACGTTGCATCTGTAGCCTTTGCTAACACAATACTGTCTCCTTAGCCAATTTGACCTTGATAGCACCCATGCCACATTCTCTACTTCCAACTCCTCAATACGCTGAGCCAAGTGTCACTCTACTGCCTCCAACTGGATGATCAGCTCCTCCTGAGCTCTTTATGCATCCACCAAAACAACCTCACATCCAACACCTACTCTAAGTGCCTCAAAGTGTATCACCCCTCTCGAAAGGCTTGCTCCAGTTCTCTCTCTACCTCTGGCACACAGACACTCTATGCCTACAGCAACTCCAAGTCTCATCAACTAGTCACACTTCCCATGACTGATAACTGAATTGACTGGGGGTCCAGGGCTAGCAAGGTCAAGGGGCAGCATCCTCGCAGGGTCCTAGGGCAGAGCCCTAGGCACGCTCATGATACAGGGCGGGGTCGAGGGGCAATGCCCCTGCCGCCAAGACCAAATTAGCACCCTCAAACCCACACAGAAGTCCATGGAACACACCATTTTTATGATTTTCTTCTGATTCCATACTCTTTCTGCCAATCGTTTATGTTTTCTTCACTACCTGTTTATGTCTTTCCCTTCAGTACCATAGGTTATTCATTGTGAACATTTTTTATTTGTCGTTTTTTTTCTCTAGAACCTTCTATCACCCTTCTTCTATGTCCTTACTTTCCCTACTTGCATTTGATTTCTCCCAGACCGTACGATGGTGGCATCCTCTTTCCCTTTGTTCTGCGGTGGTCACTTTCCCTATCTCTGTACGGAGTGAAATGTTCTCCCTTTCTACACTTTCTTGCTCTGTGATTGTACGATGCTTTTCAAACAGCTAGATGGTCGTAGGGTGTCTGTACGGTATTTACAACATTACTGTCTCCTAACAATCCTCATTGTCATACAGCACTTTTCCTCTACTCTCTAGTGGTCATACCTTCCTTAGTTCGTATGGTTGCCTCAATTGGTCACACAGTAGATTTTATATTGCTTGCTAACAACCCCTTGCAAGGTCGTACGGTCTACTAAACTGGTCGTGCAGCGGTCATTCTGCACTCCCTAACTCCATGTTGTACAAACAATTATGTTTTACATTTACTAAATGTCCATACGGCAGCACAAAATCTTTAGTTGCACGGCTTTGCTTGGGTTCTTGTCTGTACAGTTGTACGGTGTTGTTATGTGAGTCATACACTTAGTGAACCACTAAGCCATACAGTCATATTCTTCTCCTTTGCTCAATACATATGATTTATTGAAGTCGTACTGTATTTTTGTCACTCCTTTCGCCCTCTCCTTTGTCATATGGTCTCTGCCTTCCTGTTTATGGTTGTCATACAGACCGTACAATGATCCTGTATACTTCCCTTCCACACCTTTCCCAAGCCGTATGGTCTCCATCCTTGCTCTCCTTGTCCGTACGATACCTTTTCCTCCTTCACTTGTGCGGTGTTGCTTCTCCTCCTGTCCGTATAGTCGTACAGTGCTTACTTCTTCCCAGTTTCGATGGTGTATCCATATGGTACTCCTTTATATGTAGTCCGTACGGTGTTTTTCTAATATTGCCACTGTACATTGCATTCTTAAGTCTGTATGGTGTTATATAATCTCTCCTTTACTTTTTCATTTTCCCTTTGACTTCTTATTTATACATATTTATTATAATTACTTATCTTAGATATATACATTATTTATCTATTATTTTTAGACTGTCTCTTAGTTGCTTTTCCACAAAGGTGCGTTATTTCTTTCATGATAGACTTTCAACTTCGACCCATTCACTGAATCAGCTACTTCCTTCCCATCGAGCCTCCATAATTTTATTGCTCCATTATCGCCAACTTTGCGTATCTTGCATGGTCTGACCCATTTAACTTTAAATTTGCCTGGTCTGGTTTTGTTTCGCCCATTATACTTCAAAACTAACTAGCATGGTTGAAATCTATTCAATTCCAAATGCTCGTCATGTCATACTTTTTGCCTATTCTGTATAACCTCTATGGTCCATTGGGCTTGCAATCGTCACCCATCAAGTTTATTTAAGTTATACAATCTCTCCCTCAGGGTTTCCATATCACCTAGTTTGTTCTCGATTGCGATCCTTAAACTTGGTACCATGAATTCCATCGGCTGCCACTCCTTGCCATCAATAACCGTATTCTTGATTCTAGAACCTTCACTCCGTACTACTGCAATTTTTATTAAACCCTTCCTCTTTGTTTCCTGTGCAGACAGTACAATGTGTTTTCCTTGTTGCCGGCACCTTTCTACTATATCCGTGGTGTGGCATAACATTTTCTTTCTGCGCGGTCCGTTCACAGTGTACCATACAGTGGAATATTTCCTTTTGTTGGGTTCATACGGTATGTTCTTCCCTTTAGCTTCAACCATAACAATCTTTCTTCTTCCGCTTCTCTGTATTCCTTTGGACATTCATTTTTTTCTCCTTTCTCACCTTTGACCCTTAACATATTACAGCTCAGAAAGAGCTCGTAATCCTCCATCTGCCAATGGAGTAGTCTAGGTCATCATCATTCGACCCTCCTAATCTCAACACTCCTTTGTCTGGCTCCATTCTCTTCTTTCCTTCATTGTCACCGTCACCTTCACCTTCAGAATTTGACAACGTTACCTCCTTACCTACCATCTATGTGTGCAAGTCAATTATAAATCTTCGGCCTCTACGTTCCATGGATAGGGTATTTCGTTTCCTGTCATGTTTCACTTTTGCTTGCACCAACCAGCCCCATCCAAGGATAGTGTCATACCCTTTTCTTTTTAGTGGAATGACCACAAAATCTAATAAAAATGGTTGCGTTCAAATAGTTACTGGTTGTGCCATCAAGGTTCTTAACGGTTTGATTTCGTGTTGATCCGCCATGAGTAACTGGAATGTAGGTGGCCACAACGTAGGTTGTCCCAACTTTTTCTGTATATCTTTTGATAACACATTCACGCCTAACCTTCCGTCAACAATTGTGTCTGTAAGTACAGTTCCCAGAATACCCATCTCCACTATTGTCGGATGCCTTCTCGTCGTGAGTGCTATAGCACTAGGTCTACTGCAATTGTTCCACTACTGTCCTTTCTCGTTTCCTCCATTGCTATTGGAAGCGGTGTCATATTCAGAATCGTCGTCCGTAACTAAGGCATTGTAAGGTCATTTAATTTTTTAGGCACTTCTATTTGCATTACCTGCCTTATCATGTTTTGTTCAGCTAGGTTGCTCTTCGAGGTATCGGCAGTTTGCAACTTTCCTGTTTCCATCTGTTTTTCCAACTCTATTCATGTTTGCTACAACCTCTTTTTTTTCTCCTCTGCATCAGGTTACTTTGCCTTCTTAGCTTGCTCACACATAATGGCTAGTGCTTCCTCACATGTTTCAATGCTTAACAAATTCACCCGCTGCTTCGAGCATTTTGAATCTTCATGGTCTCCTGAACCACACCATCTGCATAACAGTTGCAGCGTCTCCTTCATGGTACAATCTCTGGGAAGTGCCCCTAGAGGTTGCACACACGGCACTAGATCATCGGCCGTCCACTCGCGTCGTACTGTATCCGACTCCAGTCTCCATTGTTATTATCCCATCCGCACCGATTATTGTTGCGATATCCTCCTGAGGTTGCATCATTATTCGTGTTTGTTCCGATGGACAATTCCTGCGTTAGTAACACTTGTTGGTGTCCCTTTGACTTCATATTGAACAAGCATTCCTTTAGGGAATGTTCCGCAATCTGGCAAATATCACAAAATTGTTTTTTCAGGCACCAGCCCTTTGTGCGGCCTTCCTCTTTATAATTCGTACACCACAATTTCCCCTTCACTGAGTCAGCGTTCTTTTTCAGATTTTTATATTCTTTCATCATCCGTAGCATATCTTTTTGCAACGCTTGAACATTTTTGCTTGATTCTTCATCGCTACTGCTACTTTCGAACGATAAATCGTCTGAATCCGATGATTTGTGCTTCTTCTTCTTGCTTTTTTTTTGCGCACTCTCCAAGTCAATCACTCGATTATATGCATCTGCATACGATGTTGGAGGTAAAATCTTCATTTTCTTCTTCACAACCGGTCGTAGCCCCTCAACAAACCATCATTTCTTCAATCCGTCAGCCAGTTGGCTCTCCATCTTCCCCACCAACTCTTTCAGTTGTCTTGCATAAGCACGGATCGTTTCGTTCTTTCCCTACTTTGTGTTGTATATTTCTGCTACAATTTCGTTATCGTCTCTTAGCAGTTGGAACTCTGCTATGAACTCTTTCCTGACGTCTGCCCATGTAGTCAATTTCTAGGGATCCACGTCTACAAACCAATCAATTGCTACACCCCCTAGGGTCGCTAGAAACTGCCGGACCCAATCATCCTCGTCCATTACACCATTTGCTGTCCATATTGTTTCACACATCTTGCAATGTCTAATTGGGTCTGTCATCTTGTCACCATTAAACTTCAGCAATTTCTCTTTTGGTCTTGTCATTGCTACTTTCTTTTGGTTTTGTTTTGCCTACTATGTACCCGCGTTGTTCTGAGCACCCGCGCTATTCTGCACAACCGCGCTACTTTGGACAACTGCCCTGCTTCCAACAACTGCATTACCTGGTGAAAGATCTTTCTCAAGCGAAGTTGTTTGATTAGCTGCCTATATCCGTTCGTTGGGTGTATCGGGAACAAAGAGTTCACTCCACACTCGTGCTCCTTCTGCACTTCGAGCAATGCGAGTTGCCTTCCTTCCATTCGGACGGTCTACCCTCAGCGTATACAAGTTAAACAACTCCTCCCTTGTCTCTTCCACCAAATTCAATCATTGTCAAATCTCTTCTAGCAATTCCTTGGCACTCCTCGATCTACTAGGTGAATGCACTCCCTCCGTCTATGCTCCTTCACCCCCTCAATGCCCTTCAGCAATCTGTTGGAGCTTCTGTTTGCGCTCCGCCTGTTGTGCTAAAATTAGAACTTCCTTTGTTGTGTGTATTTCATCCTTATCTTTTATCCTATTTCTATCCTTGTTAAGCAAATTTGGCATTAATCTTCATAGCTTTTCCTTCATTCCAGGTTCGACTGGCAACGGCGCCAAATATTTGCCGTACAAGGTAAAAGGATACTTATCACATGTAGTATAGCAAGATATAACACAAAACAGATACTTTATTCATCTACGCAATATGCACTCCAATGCTTACAATATGATTATGCGCATTACAATGATTCTAATAACGTCATTTCTGGATGGTGTACATATACTTTCCCGAAGGGGTGACTCAACTGTCACGCGCCCATTCAAATACAATTCTACCCGTCAGCTACAATATAGAATTTACCGACAACAAAGTATACCAAGTGCCCACCATGAGCTAACTAAGTTCAAACATAATATACTTATAAAATAATAAATGAAATAAATCGGTTATTACCTTGAGTATCTGGATGAACTAGATTCCTTCCTTTGTCAGACATGAATTACTCTAATAACACCATAGTATTTATGCAAGGATGCATGTGTTATATACACATGTATGTATATGTATATTTAAAATATGATGTATATGTAATGTTACGCATATTTGAAATAAAGCGTGTACACACACACACACACACACAGATGTATATAATCCATGCAAACTTATGTAGATATTATAGTCTTATTAAAATAATTCATGGGGAAAGACACTATTATCTATTATTATTTCATTTGGTGGCAATTTAAAATATCATGGGGTCCATCGCCACCCTTCTCTTTTATTATTTTTCACATATGTAAATGTTGCCACCTCCTTTTCTTTTTCTTTTTTTTTACTTAATGCATAATATAACTATTGCCACCTTGCAAAGCTTTCAAGAACTATATCTCCTCCAAGCAAGTATCGAGCCATTAAGCATATATGTTCCCAATGCCACCCACTACCTTCTTCCTCTCTCCAAGAACCTCATAGCATTCAACGGGAAATCTTGTCTCCACTCATCATATCTTTTTATCTCTCTGAGCTCTCCCAGCCGTGGGAGAATTTATCTCTCTGAGCTCTCCCAGCCGTGGGAGATACATCCATTCCTCTGCAAGTTAGCATGAAACCAACAGCGATAATTGTTAGCCAATTGATATTGTAATACAAGAGGCTCGTGGGAAGGTTCAATTACTGCAAAAGAAGTCTACGTTAATCATTGATCATCCACCATTTACTGACAAGTTGTACCTGCCATCATCCTTCCTTGACTTTACCATTTCTTACGATTTTATTCTTACATAATGTCGGTCAGCATTGTTAAGGCCAGATTGTTTGTATTAGCAATGTATGATCTTAAGTGTTCTTAGTTGGGGATGTTAAAAGTTGTTCATATGCATTGTTGAAGTCTGAATTTAAGTACTTTCAGCCAATGATATCTAGATTAGATCATATATCTTATTGATGTTTTAATCTCAAGTATATCTCGGCCCAATAGTTGTATGTTATTATCCATCATTTTATGGCCGAATTCTTATGCATGCCATCTAGTAAAGTTTCAGCTTTAGTATTATAGTTATAATCTCTTGATCTGATATGTCACTTTTGTTCAGAATTTAATAATGTCACGAGTTGTACTTCCCTCATACAGAGGTATTATACCATATACCTCTGAGACGAGGGAAAACTTATCTCAAGGAGAAGATGTGATACTTGAAATACACGCACATTATTTTTGCTTCCATGCAAGCCCCTATTTGGGCAGAAAATTTCAATGATTGCAAAGACAGCTGGAACCACTCAAGAATAAAGGACAGTCACACCCAAGATCATCCAGGATGACCAAGTATGGTGTTGATGAGAGGTGTAGACTGATACGCATGGAGTATTCTTGCAAGTAAAGGAGTTGAGTCAGAACATGATAAGCACTAAAAAGAACTTAATAACCAAATCTATAACCGAGGCAGCTCGTGGTGGGAAAAGGGTATGGTCTTGTTGTCAAGTCGAGCACTGGGTGATCGGGCACATAGTGTCCATGTAAATCCCTGACCAAGGTAGTTTTAGTGACATGATGCTAATGTGATCACTAGAAGTTAGGATAGCTTGCAGTCGAAAGGATAGGTTGATGGAAGAAGTCCACGGCCTAGTCAACTGTGAAGTTAACATTCTAGCATGCTCAATGGCAGGACAAGTGGTGTTCTTGTGCCTTATCCCTTACAAGGAGGGCCTTTCTCAATTAAAATTGTGTGGGGATACTTGGGGTCCATGGTTGGGAGGTTAAGCCTCTGACAATGCTTCTCCCCTCCGCCTGATGCTAGGACTTGCTCAACATAGAACAGATTTACATTCATGTCTACCTCATTTATCGGGTACTTTACTTTTGTTATGTTCTTCAAAATCAGTTGAATTATGTTATAGGTAGTTGCTGACGTAATATTCCTTTTCAGTATTTCAAGAAGTTTTTCCAATATTTAAATTAAACTTTCCTTCATCCCATTGGTAAGGGCTTTTATTTAGAATTCAGTTAATCTATTATAACCATCAACCCCTATTCCATATGAATATGTAAATTATCTGTTATAACTGTCTTTTCATGCATGTGAATATGAAAAGTAACTGTGTTCGATGATTTACTAGTTGTTAGTTAAGGCTAGGAAAAATAGTATGTTACAATTCTAGGTGTTATGGTATTTGTTGTTTATGTAATTTCATGTTCTTGTCTGTTTTAATTATCTTAATGGTTTACGTTAGCTCCGGATTATTTAAGGATAAAGATGCGGCATTTAATCTTGACAAAAAGATGATATTCGCAAGAGATGTAAAGCTGAAATATTTTTAGAGAGTATGCTACATATTAGCTTAAAACCCATGTGAAGACTTTTCCCAAACATCAAGATTCAAATAAGCACTTCAAAAAAATATTTTATGTTATTTTTCTTTTTCTCAAAAAGAAAATACTACAATCAAAATTAAGGTGGAGAGTGATCCCAAAATCATGGTTAAATAAACAGTTAAAATACTGTAGAATCCTGAAACGTATTGTCCACAATCTATTACTGTTAGAGTTCCAGCCCAAACATCTAAATGATTTATCTTTCTTACATACTCTTCCTCCCAAATGGCTTGAAGTGGCTCTGTATTTTTTTCTTGGATACTCAGTACTGGGCTAGTAAGCAGTATTCATATGGAATTTCTTCTATTTCCTTCCTATCATCAATTTTTCATAAGCTTCCTTCTGACAACAAGTACTAGCAAGACAATATGGAATTCAAATATCAAATTATCAATAAGATAAAATGTCAAATCTTGGAGAGTAATAAATGTTAAAACTCTAACTTTGATACTCAGACTGGTCTGACTGTACAGTCCACACATTCATCTTCTCTCATAGTATACTATTCTAAAGGCTATTAATACTTTGCTCTTGGTTAAAGCATGAATCGGTGATCCTTGGTTATGACCATTTGTTAAGCATTAACATTAATAAATTTGTTATGTTTGTTAAACACTAAACATCTCCTTCTAGGTGCCGATTTATAGAAGGTATTGTGGGCCGACCTAGATAGGGTCATGTCCCTTTAAGGGACATGCCCTTTGGTTATGGTATATGTGGTGGTGTAGTTGTAGTTAAAGGACACACAATTGAACACCAAGTCTGCTCCTATAAACAACTCTGTCACAAACAGATGCTGTAATAAATATATTTCAGAAGGGGCAATAAATATTGTTATCCAATTTTCAAGATCAGAGAGAAAAGAAGATCAAAACAGCAAGCATATTAAAGGTATTACCACAGATCTGATCATTAGAATTTGCAGAAACTTTACATGGTATCAAAGCTCTGGTAGTCGAAGCTAGGCTCTGCAAATTAAATAATCAGACTTAATATATATCTAGCATCATTCTCCTATCTTCAAATGGCATACACAATCAGACCGGAGGACAGGTTTGATGGGAAAGAACACTTTGATGCTTGAAATTCAGAATCACGATGATTCTTGAAGAAAATGATGTAAAACAATTTGTTGATTCAGCATCCAAACAACCTACTATTGAACCTCATTAAACTATCTAGAGTAAAGGAAACAGGAAAGTCATACAAATCATATTAGATGGAGTGAAAAATGATATAGTACCCATGCTAACGAAACATCAAACAGCATTTGATATGATGAATGCATTACTAAATGCATATGAGGTTAACAATGCAACTAGAGTTCTCGCACTAAAAAGGCAACTAAATCATATACAAATAAAGAAGAGAGAATCAATGAATTCTTACTTCCTAAGGGTTGCCACTCTAAGAGATGAACTTGCTAATATAGGAACCGTCATTAATGACATGGAACTAACACTGATGGCTATAGATGGATTACCAGATTCATGGGAAACATTCACACAAGGAGTAAGTGCCAGAGATAATCTTCCTAACTTCAATTGACTTAAGGGTGATTGTCTTCAAGAAGAATCTAGAAAACTTAAGAAAGGGGGAAAATTGAAAACTGAAGATGAAGAATTTCATGTTCTTAATACAAATTCCTATAAAGGAAAGAAGAAGCATTTTAAGAAGAAAAAGGGTAATCAAAAGAATGACAAACCTAAAAAAGATTATCCAAAATAAAATGCTTCAAATGTGAGAATTTTGGACACTACAAATCTAATTGCCTTGAGAATTCTAAAAAGCAAGTGAATTGTACAAACATTACTAGGGAAAAAGATAACTATGATCTTGAGAATCATGTATTGTATTCAGCACTATCAAATGAAGTCTCAAGTAAGGCATGGGCGATTGATAGTGGATCATCTCGACATATTATAGGGTACAAAGAAGCACTAGACTCTATACCAGAAAAGGTTAATGGCAAAGTCACCATCGGTGATAATTCAGCACATTCCGTCAAAGAAATTGGAAATTGCACATTGAAACTAAAGTCAGGTAATTCTCTTCTTCTCAAAGGAGTACTCTATGTACCAGGAATAAAAAGGAATCTAATTTCAGTTACAGCACTTGAAGATAATGGACATAATGTTGCATTCATGGATGGTAAAATAATAACCTGGACTAAGAACTCCTCATTTAAGAAAGCAAAATTGATTGGTCAAAGAAAAGGGTACTTGTATGAATTAAATTCAGAACCTAGTTGATCTATTCAAGCCTTAATTCATGAAGCTGCTGACATAAACGAAATATGGCACAAAAGGTTAAGAAATCTAAATTTCAAAACTTTATCAACTATGGAGATGATAGTTATTGGTTTACCTAAACTAAATAAAGATCACTCAAGCATATGCAAAGGATGCACTCTGGGTAAGAACACAAAAGTCCATTTCATGATAGCACTAGAAAAACTAACAATGTTTTGGAATCAATCCACTCAAATTTATGTGGACCTATGTTTGTTCCTTCTCTTGGAGGATTCTGGCACTATATACTTTTTATGGATAACATCTCTAAAAAAACTTGGATTTACTTCTTAAAATGCAAAGAATCGAAAGAAATCCTAAAGAGATTTAAAGAATTTAAAACCTTAATTGAAAACTTATCAGGACATAAAATTAAAACTCTTAGGACTAAATAATGGAGGGGAATATACCTCAGATTTGCTTAAAGAGTTTTGTAAAGAAACAAGAATTAAGAAGGAGTATACCGTTCCTTATAACCCACAACAAAATGGGGTAGCAGAAAGGAAGAATAGAACAATTATAGAAGCTGCAAGAGCTATGATATTTGATCAAAACCTATAATACTATCTTTGGGTAGAAGCCTCTTGTATTGCTGTCTATATTCAAAACAAAAGTCCTCAGTCCTACCTTAGAGATAAAACTCCTAAAGAAGTCTTTACTAAGGTTATATCCAATATAAGTCATCTAAGGATTTTTGGGTGCCCAGTATATATACATGTTCGAAAAAAAAAGAGAACTAACTTAGAACCCGCCAAGAGGAAAGGTCTTTTGGTAGGGTATAGTGAAACATCTAAAGCATATAGGATTTTCATACCTAGTCAAAAAAATATTGAACTTAGTAGGGATGTAATTTTTGAAGAAGATTTAGCATTCAAAAGAGCCCGAAGTTCTGAAAAACCCTCTCCCTTACCTAGTTCTGAAGGAAATACTGAATCTGAGTCTCAGAAGGAGAATATTGAAGAAATTGAAGATGAAATTCAAAATCTCAATCTTGAAGAAACTCAAAATTCTAAGTAGAGACCACTTTGGGCCATTAAGACAGTAGAGGAAGCAAAAGACTTCGTTGCACCATCCAGAACAATCAGAGAAAGCAAAAGACCCAAAAGATATTCTAGTTATGCAACAAACATGAATGATTTATCTAAATCAGAACCAACCAATGTTTCATATGTTATTAAACATACAACTTGGAAGGGTGCTATGACAGAAGAATACCAATCCATTATGAAGAATGATGTTTGGAAAATTGTTCCAAGACCTTAAGGAAAATCTATTGTTTCTTCCAAGTGGATATTTAAAATAAAGTATGTTGCTGATGGTAGCATTGAAAAATATAAAGCCAGATTTGTAACCGGGGGATTCTCTTAGAAAAAGGGATTGATTATGAAGAAACCTTTGCTCCTGTTTCCAAATACACCTCTATAAGAGCAATTGTAGCTATTGCAGCATCAAAGGGATGGAAAGTACATCAAATGGATGTAAAAACAGCATTTTTGAATGGAAAGATTACAGAAGAGGTATATTTGGAGCAACCTAAAGGCTTTGAAACTCATGATCCTACAGTTTTTGTTTGCAGGCTCAACAAAGCTCTCTATGGGCTAAAACAAGCTCCAAGGGCTTGGTATGAAAGAATTGATAAGTATCTCATCGGCTTAAGATTCTCCAAAAGAAGTTGATCCAAATCTATATTATAAAAGGGATAAAGATGAAAGGTAATTTTGATACTGTATGTTGATGATTTACTAATAACAGGTGATGATCATCTCATAGATCAATGCAAGAAATATCTAATCATAGAATTCGAGATGAAAGATTTGGGACTCCTTTATTACTCCTAGGACTGGAAGTATGGTAGAATTCTAATAGCATTATACTTAATCAAGGGAAGTATACATTAGATATCTTGAAGAGATTTGGAATGTGGAACTGCAAGTCTGTCTTTTCCAATGGAGACTAATCTACATAAACTAAAAAAAGCAGCAGCATAATCACCTTCGATAGATTCTACTCTTTAGAGACAGATGATTGGGTCCCTTATGTACTTGGTAAATACAAGACCTGATATTTGCTATGTTGTTAATGCCTTAAGTCAGTTTATGTGTGAGCCAAAGGAGATTCACCTAGTTGCAGTCAAACACATTATGAGATACTTACAAGGCATTCTTAACCTTGGGCTCAAATATGAGAAAGTTGACTTAGATCTACATGGATTCACAGACTCAGATTGGGGTGGAAGTGTTAAGGCTAGAAAAAGTACTTCAGGATATTGCATCAATTTAGGATCAGCAAATCTTGGATATGTAGAAAGCAGTCTCAAGTAACACAAAGTTCCACAAAAGCCGAATACATTACAACAGCAATAGCCTCTCGGGAAGCAATTTGGCTTAGAAAGTTACTTGTGGGATTATTTGGTCAAGCTATGAATCCTACGATTATTCATTGTGATAATCAGAGTTCCATCAAGCTTTTTGTGAATCCAGTTTTCCATGACAGGTCCAAGCATATTGAAATTCCTTACCATTATGTTAAAGATATGGTAGATAGGAATATTGTAAAATTAGAATACATTTGTACTACAGATCAGACAACAGATATTCTCACCAAAACCTCTCTCTCGAGTGAAAATAGATCACTTCAAGAAAAGACTTGGAATGGTTGAATGTAATTCATTTGTATTCTTTATATTATTAATAAAATAATTTTATTGTTAGGCTATTGACTATTATAGGTTCCACCATTTGTATTCATTATTTTAGAGGTGATGATCTCTAAGATAATGAACACTTGTATGAAAGACATTATGAAAGATGACGATCTCTTAGATAATGTGCTAATTAGTAGAGATCTATTGTCAGATCTAGATGAGCTTAAGATCACATCGTGATATAGATATTCTTATGCCTATAAGTCACAATTTGGATAAAGGAAGAATTTAATTATTCTTCGAAGTTTATCCTATGTTCTAGTAGATCTTAACTTAGGATCATGTTGTGATATAAGAATGCCAATACCTATGAGTCACAACTTGGATAAATGAAAAATTTAATTATTCTTCGAATTTTATCATGTGTGTTTCATTCCATGCAATACTGTTATCACTAGTATAAGTCATATCACAAGATAGTAATATGGCGTAGTATCATGTGTTCCATGATACCACATGCTCAGAAGATTATGATAGATGTAGAGCATCAGTCTATGCTTCTTCATATGCTATATATGTTATCTCTCAAAATGATTATCAAGTTAAGAGGGAGTGTTAAAACTCTAACTTTGATACTTAGATTGGTCTGACTGTGCAGTCCGCACATTCATCTTCTCTCATAGTATACTATTCTAAAGGCTATTAATACTTTACTCTTGGTTAAAGCATGAATTGGCAATCCTTGGTAATGACCATTTGTTAAGCATTAACATTAACAAATTTGTTATGTTTGTTAAACATTAAACATCTCCTTCTATGCGCCGATTTATAGAAGGTATTGTGGGCCAACCTAGATAGGGTCATGTCCCTTTAAGGGACATGCCCTTTGGTTATGGTATATGAGGTTGGTGTAGTTGTAGTTAAAGGACACACAATTGAACACCAAGTCTACTCCTATAAACAACTCTGCCACAAACAGATGCTATAATAACTATATTTCAGAAAGGACAATAAATATTGTTATCCAATTTTTTCAAGATTAGAGATAAAAGAAGATCAGAACAGAAAGCATATTAAAGGTATTACACAGATCTGATCATTAGAATTTGCAGAAACTTTACAATAAAGGGCTTTAATCCAATGATTTTGGAAATCATTCCCATCATTGTTCTATACTTAAATTTCTTCACTAGTTGAACACATTTTAAGGTCCCCAATTTTTTGGGTCTTTTTTGGGGATGACGGGAAACGCCAGTGGTGATGGCTATATAATATAGAAGGAAAATTTTAAATATATAAGGAAAATTCAAAATATATAGACTTATTACCAATTTTTGGACCAGACCTGTTGAGCTTAAGATTTTATTCTTCCTTTAGAGATTGTTGTCACACAAATTACCCTTCAAAAATCTGCGAAGAGAGTTCAATACTTGCTTTGTTTGTAAACAATATAAATCTTTACACCAATGTTTTTTTTAACTGCATATTTGCCCAGGAAGTTTGGACCATGTTTGGATTAAGTCTGGACAATAACTTTTCTTTTGACAAAATTATTTTTGGAACTATTGTTAAAAGCAGAAAATGGTGCAATACTTTTTGGTCTATTCTATCTTCTATCTTGCTCTAGCTCATTTGGAAGTATAGGAACTATGATGTTTTTCAAGTAAAACCTAGGCACCTTACTGAGTCTTTGAGGAGACTCATATACTCTGTGTTATTTTACAGGTCAGGGCAATCCTAAAGCTAAAGGAAAGTAAGTTTCTTCAAATCCTAAATAAAGGGAAAGGGACTGTGGAGAGGACAAATATTGTGCATTGTTATACCCTAAGTCACAGCATACGTCCAATTTCTTTTATGAGATTTGAGTTTCAATGAATTTTTGTTACACAAATTACCCTTCAAAAAGCTGTGAGGAGAGTTCAATACTTGCTTTGTTTGTAAACAATATGAACCTGTACACCAATGGTTCTTTTTTTTACTACATATTTGCCCAAGAAGTTTAGACCATGTTTGGATTGAGTATGGGCAATAACTTTTCTTTTGACAACATTATTTTTGGAACTATTGTTAAAAGCAGCAAATGGTGCAATACTTTTTGGTATATTCTATCTTCAATCTTGCTCTGGCTTATTTGGAAGTATAGGAACAATGATGTTTTTCAAGTAAAACCTAGGCACCTTACTGAGTCTTTGAGGAGACTCATATACTCTGTGTTGTTTTACAGGTCAAGGCAGTCCTAAAGCTAAAGGAAAGTAAGTTTCTTCAAATCCTAAATGAAGAGAAAGGGATTGTGGAGAGGAGAGATATTGTGCATGGTTATACCCCAAGTCATAGGATATGTCCGATTTCTTTTATGAGATTCGAGTTTTAGTGAATTTTTACCCTTTCTGAGCTTCATTTGAATTTTATGGTATTTAATAAAATACTATTTTATTTTTAAATGATTTTGAGTTATTTCGTTAAATTATTTAGCAGTGTCAAACAATATTGACAATTTTGTGGAAATATTACTAATATTTAAAAATACATAAATATATATAACTTAAATTTAATGTCGATTTTTTTCTGAATTTTTACCCTTGCTGAATTTCATTCGAATTTTATGATCAACGAACTTGAATTTGAATTTGAAACTTATGACTTAGGTTATACCTCAATTCGTGACAAGGATGACTTTGATCTCACCAATGCCTAGTTCATTCATAAACTGAAGCATGAAGGGAAATGGAGGATGAGAAACCAAGAAAAAGAGTTGCCAAATAATCCTTTTGCGCCACCCTCCCCTGCGAGCTGCACTACTTCCAGTTCCAGCTCCAATGGTGATCAATGATGATGTTATGTTACAGTTTTCCTATTTGATATGTAACGGTTGTAATGTATCAAGATATAAACTCTGTCAATAACTTTCAGCTTTGACTGATTTTATATTGTAGGTGGGATCTTATCATTTGCTCAATAGGCTGAGTCGGGTAGCTTCTAATTACTTTTGAACTTCTCTCAATGTACTTTCTTGATATGCAATAGTATAAATATATAAGGAAAATTAAAATTATTCATATAATACAATTGGTAAAGCATTCATATATACATTATAGAACCTCTATTTGTTTTATGTTGAGAGTTAACCTCAGATTCAAAGTCAGATGAATTAGCAAATGCCAAATGTCAAGCTCAAAACATAATTCAAACTGCTTTCAGATTTCATTGTCAATATGCATGTGATATTTAAAAAAAGTCTTACCTCCACCTATCGCTCCCAAACTGCTCAGTCTCAAGCTCTCCACCACTCTCTTGGTGGTTGGAATGATGGCTCGCATCGCAGCTCGGCTTCTCTGTTGTGGCGCAGCTCTAGTTGGTCCTCAGGTGCTCCTATTGTTCCTGTTGATAGTTGGAACACCACTGGTAATGGCTCTGTGTAATGTCCCCTTCTCCGTGCTAGACCTAATAGCGCCTTGTTGGTCTATCTTTCCATCTGGACAGGCTAACGACATTTAATTTTAGGATGCCAGCCAGTCACAGGAGTCTTTTTGGTTTCAGTAGAGGAGATATTTAAGTGCGAACTCCTAAGGTTAACTCACATTATTTTATTAAGTTGATTTATAAAAGTACTTTATTATTTAACGTCATTTTATGACAAAATGACTTAAGTGACTAAAAGACAAAATAGGTTTTTATCTCACATTGCTTAGTTGTTTGCATCTCCCCTCACTTTGAGATTATAACAAAACTATATGCATTGGGATTTGCAACCATGAAATATATTAACATATTGCTTCGAAAAGTGGTTGCTTGAATGTGACTGGTTACTTTAAGGACGCAAACCCTTCCTAGCAAAGTGGAAGAGCTGAACGTAGCCCCAACTATTTCTCGGAGATTTATCTTGGAAAGAATTGGTGAAAATTTTATTACTCATATTTGGACAGTAACTGAAGAATCATTGGCTAAGGCAAGTACGGCCTAGTGGATCTTATTAGTACACGTGGAAGTTCATTCTGAATACAGTAGGGCAGTTGTAGCATTTGGAAATAGCAATGTTGGCACTTTCTGATATACACCATAGAGATATTTGGTGGACGGGAGCCGTAGTAGCTAGAAAGGTGCTCGGGTTTGAGACCACGCGACTCCAAGCAATTTGCGGGTGGTGGCACTTGTGATGCATAAATCCAACGTCTGAACTAGACGTGTAGGAGTGAAGGTAATCAAACACATCAAGTCTATAGCAGCTGGGCCGAGCAGACTACAAGCAATGTATGGCATAGGAAGAATGGGTGACTAGACGTTGGACGTTGGGCAAGCACAAACAATACAGCCGGGCCTCCACTACGGCATCCTCCATTGCTAAAAACAGGTCTGTACTACATTTATCTAAACCGCATATCCAATTGCTGTACGTTTAGGTTAATCTTTACATGAATTTGGAGTCCAGTCAATGGTGCCTTGTATAACAAATCTTAGTTTGTTGTTACTGTTATAAATCGATATTACAAATTGTTGTTCTCGAATCACTATTAATGTACGTTCTTAAGGTCACTATTTCATTGTTAATATAACTATTCCATGGTATTCATGTTGATAATCAGTAAAGTGGTATTACAGCAGTACCATTGCTTAAGATCCTTGATTGCACACCAACTGTTTGACAAAATTCCGCTAGTCCAAGTTTAAATTCTCTGATTAAACTAAGCAAGGATTCTTACACTCTGCGTGGCCTGGGGCCACTTTGTCAGAATGGTTGTTCTCTCGCCTAGTCTTGGCAATTTCGCCTCCCAAGACCAAGGAGGAAAAAGAGAAAGAGGAGGAAGTTGCTGAAGATGGGTGGTCTTTGCCCAAACCACCTATTAACCCTGTTGATGTATGGGGTTATGATGATCGCCATGGTCCTCCTCCCCCCGCTAGCACAGCTCTTGCAGCCTGAGGGCTTTTATTACTATTTTTTTTATGAATAGTTTATAGCTTTCCAACCTTGGTGCCATGTGAACTTTCGCGGGGTTTGTGAATATGTAATTTTAATAATTTTATTGATAGAAAAGGGACTATCCATTAAAATAAAGCCTTACAATCTTGGCAATAGGAAATGGACAATAGTGAGAATCAGAAACTAAAGGAAGCACATAGAATCTCATAATGCTTCCAACCCAAAACAGATAACCTATACTCTTCACATAACAAAAAGAATTCCATTGGTAGGTGAAATAATCTCATATAAATAAATCAGTTTGGCTTTCAGTTAAAAGAGTTATATTGGAAGCCACAAACTAAAGTAAAAAGCATTGTCAAGCTTTCCTTGGGTTTCTTGTGTTATGCTAGCTCAACTCGTTGAGTGTTCTTTCAGCATCTTCCTTGAACTCCTAGAGTTCCAGATCATCCCTAAACCATTTTGCACTTGTGTCTTCTGGGATCTCTATTGTCAGTTGAATTACCCTGCAATGTTTTCTAAGAGTGTCTTCAAGTTTCTTCATTACTCAATATAAGTAGAAGATTGAGAATAGTGATTTGGCAAGCTAAATTTAGTGACTGTCATTATCTAGTTTTGATGAGTAAGGCTCTAGCCTCTAAATACACAAAATGCAACTTATTAGCCCTAAAACTTGTATGTATAAATTGATTAAGGACAGATTGTGGGACTGTCTTGCATCTATTATCAGGGGAGGGTTCCCTTTATTGACTACCTATGAAAATCTTACAAACAAGGAAAAATACAAGCATATTTACACACATACAAAGATTATTCTTAAAATATTCAAAATGAAGTCATTGTAACTGAATTAAAACTATTTAGAGAATTAATGATAATGAGTTCCTGGGACATTTTTGGCATTTTGAAAAAAATTGAAAACAGGTCTGCTGACCTCCATAATGCATCCCCCCTCCCCCAAGACATCCCATCTGCAGCTCACTGCCATCCCCAAGTTTCCAAGATGTTTTGTTTTTGGCATTTGGAAACTTCTGGGGACATCCCTGATGCGTCCCCCTATCTCTGACATCAGAAATGAGGATGCATCAAGATGGGTTAAGAAATTAGGACACATCCTTGGGGAAGACTGCAATTTTCCCGTCTTTTTCTGTTTTTTCAGTTTGATGCTTCTCCTTCTGCTCTTCATTCAGATCTGACTCCACTTCTTCATTCTAAAAGTGTGCCAAGATATTTTCCAGATCGCCCTGTGCTCTGCATTTAAATATGGAAGGTCACTTTCATCCTCAACAACTTCATCTGCATGAACATTCTCAACCTATAACCCTTGTGGTTCTGCTTCATCTAGGCATATGACCTATTGTTTTTCCTAATCTTCTGCAAGACTTTTCGGGTTCTGCATTCAAGTGTTGAAATTTGTGGCAACGACTCTTCCAAGTAGTTTTGCATCTTGTTTCTCAAACTTTGTAGCATATTGCATGACTCTTCAAAAACCCTTTGGTCTGTATTGGAAGCTTCTATTCCTCGGCATGTTAGGCATATTACCTAAAACTTTGAAAATAGAAAAGGAATTTATTCAATTTTACCAGATTATTGCATATCTAATCATCATTGATGATATTTAAACGGTATCCATAGGAACTACCATTCAATTTGTATTGGCATAATGATAAAAGCATTCACAAGGACATACACATGACCATTAGTTCAAATCCTTATAAGACCATACACTCAATCAAACTTGGGCATTCTCATCCCTGTGATGATTAAAATTTAAAGCAAGATGATTTTAAAAACTCTTAGAAAATGAATCTTGTAAAATTCCTTGTGCAATCACTATTATAACTATAAGGTGCAAATGCGAAGGATTCAAAGTTCAGCACATAAAGAATAACCAAAGAACTTCAATAAAGGCAACATAGGTTGCCTTCTTCCTACTTTACCTTGAGTATTGGAATTACAATACAAAGCCGTTGAGTTCTAACTTTTAACTGTGTTTCTGCATAGATACCTGATTTTGATGAAGACACAAACCACAACCATAATGAATGCAATAGGGGATAAAGGGAAATATTATTATCAGTAAAATATGCTCTACATTCAGTACATGTAAATAGACCAAAAGACATGCCCTATGGGCTTACAATGGTCAGATCCTGGAGAAAAATCCTCCTCACGGTGCCTTCTCTCAAACTCCACCGAGAACTGCCTTTACAATGCTAGAAATGTTCTTAAATAAACCCCAATTAGGTTTAGGGTTAAGAATACATTCTAGAATATGCCATTTGGAATCCACCGCCAAAACAGAAGTTTCTAGAAATCACGTTAGAAGACAATGTAAAATTAGAAGAATCCAAAAATGATAGTCCAACTTTTGGGAGGCATAACTTTTGATCCGGGACTCCAATTGACGAACCATTTACATTTCCGAAAAGCTCTCGAAGCGCTCTATAGCCCTATGGACCAGCTTTGCTCGTCCCCCATTTTTCGGGCCCGTAGTAGGTCGTTTAATGCCTCAAACCTAACCCAGAAGCACTCTTAAGAGGTCTCTAAGCAACTTAAAACTGCAATAACTTTCAAACCATAAAGCCTTTTGACCTGATTCTTTTTCTGGAGTGTTTTAAATTACAAATATAATCATCCCTCCAACTTACACCCTCTAACTCATCATAGTTATGGCTCAATTACAAAATAACCCATTTTTTGCATTGACACATATCCCAAGGTGCTCAAAAACTCTAACCCAAAAAACCAATAGTGGAACTATGAGAGTTGGAATCTTTATTTGACCCAAATGGGTATCCAGAAATGAAAACACTTTAAACAAAAACTAACACTAAACATATTTTTGGGTGATACAAGATAGCCCTTACACCACCGGATGCTCCTGCATCAGATTTCATGTGATTTTGTCCATTTACCTTTAGTAAACTTAGCCACCAGATTGCCAAGTGAAACAATTATGGAATAGTGTAAACTATATATCAATCGACTAGAGTAGCTAATAAGGAAGGTTGCCAACAAGGCCACATAAGGCCAATTTTCTCTTCTCACACAATTAAAAATTAAAATGATTTTTCAGTTAGAAACTTAAAAATCTATTATAATTAAGACTTTAGAAAAAAATATATACATTGGTTTTGAAAAAAAAAAAACACAACATTTGTAACAAAAAGGAGGTAAGGTTACTAGAATGAGATACAAATAAAAAAGTTTATATATATTTTTCATTATAATATTTAATTTTTCAAGCCCACAGTGGAAATCACCATTCTCGCCATTAAATCTCGTTAACTAATTACACATACAGCGTAAACTTTGATACTATTTTGATGCTTTGGATTTTTCTCAACTTCAATGTAGAGTAGGAGGTAAAAATCATGGTAGAGGCTTTGATAAAAAGTAAATCCCAAGGTGCACTTGACTCCATCTTAGCAATGAATCGTTGGAGAAAGGATACATGCTTCCTAATTCTCCCTAGCTAGTGGAAGGAGTCGGTAGTATGGGATTGTGGATCCCTTAATGATTCATCAACACAGTGAAGAATGAAATGGATAAAATCAAAGAGAGGTTTAAAAAGCGGATGTTTCTAATAAGAGTAATTGATTTTGTGGCCCTGTTTAATGTGAATTAAAGCTTTGCTTAGAACATTGTTTAAAGCGATAGTATTGAAGATATCAAAATGCACCCATTATAAGGCAAACTGTTTAGTTTTGTTAACACTTAATGTCTATGTAGATTGATAAGTTATGCCTCTTTGCTTATTACAGACTATGAGTCCATATGTCCTTTCTTGTTCATTTACTCATAGGTATAGAAGTTGTTCTCCACGGTAAGTGTTTTTAATTTGTAATAAAAATCAAACCTGCTCCTGGGCTTCAAACATGTATTATTGCTTTCTGATATCACTATGTCCAGAAAAAAATTTAAAACTTACGAGATTATGTTTAAATGTTTTTTTAATCAGTGAATTGAGGTCTTGGGGATCTAATGTATTTACTAAAATCAGCAAAACATAAAATAAATTGTTTGCCTGGGTGATAAGGGAACCAAAAAAGTGCTTAAGGGTCACATCCACCATCCAAACAGCGTGCTATTGAAAAACAAAGACCTAGGCTATAATTAAAAAGAAATGAAGGACCTTGCCATGGCCATTTGGAACGACTACAATCACCAAGACCAGCTATCACTGTGTTTATTTTCCCAAAGCAACGCCCAAATCAACTATCATTGATGAATTTAAACCTGCAGCTACCTTTGAAAACTTCAGAGCTTTTGCCACACTTTTCCTTTGAACCACCTTAGACTGAGCCTTGGGATTGTCAAGAAATAGAAGCCAAGACCCCATTACAATGCTATTTTTGATATAAAGTGATTGATTTATCATTTGGCATGGAAAAGCCACATCTAAAATTATCATTGACTAAGACATTCTTCAATCCACCTAAAATGCTGCATCTGAAGAGAATCTCTGCTGAAACATGAATAACCTCCTTCTCTTCCCCTATATCTAGTGACAGTCCCACGACATTGAGGCTATATTTGTATTAGCACAGTATTTGTGGTCTGCTGCGAGGAAATCCTCTCCTAAAGTTCACAAAAAAATGAAGATAACAATCCCAAACCTCCCATTTTAGGATTATTTTCAACCTAAGGCATGTTACATCCCCAAGGATGGCTATCCATGTCTTTTTTGCTATGAATCTGAGATGTGTCCCCATTGCTACTAGCTCAGAGAATCAGCATACCAAGAGAAAACACTTCGAGATTTTTGGTTTACGACAAAATCCAGATTCTTATTCTTGTATTTTGCCCTTATATCAAAGATATGTGATTATTAGTCATCAAAAGGTTGAGTACCGCTAATCATATGGTTGAAGATTCATTTTGGCTGCTACATTCAAATCACGATTGTCAGTTCATTATTCTAACAAAATGTTGCCAATATGAGCCTTGAATTCATATTAACGAAAATCAAAATTTGAACTTAATTATAGGTTAAATGTCAAATCATAAGAGTCCAAAGCTTCCACTTTGTTGCATAATTTATGATCAACTTGGTGATCTATGTCCAACTTAGCAAATATGCTTCCTTGTTCACCTCTCTGTAAGCATGTTGCAAAGAATATTTCATCAAGGAATCAAACAGGAACTATGCCTCTTGTAGAATGTTATTAAATTTCCAATTTGGGGAGCCCTTCTTTTTACTACATTAATGATTATAATAGTGTCTCCTCCAATTCGCATCGTGTTGATTCTGCTGGGCTTGCAAAATTTTAATCCTAGTAGAAGAGCTTCCACGTTAGCACCGTTGTTGGTGCCTGCCTTTATTTTTTTTTGATGTTGTGTTGATGGGACTCCCTTTTCAAAGAACACCGTAGAAAATGCTCCATATGAATTGCTACCTACCTAACAAGGGATAGTGATAAGTGATGATAAGGTGGCTGTAAATTAACCACATTATGTCATCTTAAACTAATTATTTTCTTATGCATGCAACTTGCACTTAGATATCTATTATTTTTCAGGATAAAAACAAACATTTCAGATCTAACCACAAGTTTTCCAGCTATTGAAACAGTTTTTTACTGTCTCCAGGACATTGCTAGACACTTGGAACTCAACCTAGAAGCTCTACTAGTCCAACACATCCTGTGCAAGCTTAAGCCCATGGATCACTTGACTAGTTTAGTGTCACCTTCTTCTGATGCATTTTTTGTGTATTATTTTGATGCTCATACAATCACTCTAATCAGAAGAATAGCTACTGCTTTTGTCCACCTTTAATATTTACTATATAGCAATGCTGCCTCAATCACAATTAGATTTCATCTAGTACACTATTTTGGTATTTGAGTATCAGCGAAAATCCATTCTATTCCAAATTGATTGCTGCAATTTTAATGATTCTACACTCAACTGATTGACACTGTCATTGGAAAGAGGGTGTCTTTCAAGTTTCAACCGCAGTCCTGAAAAGATGGGCTGTCATCAGATAATTGCCTTCTGTAGGTTACCAAAGTCCAAAGGACAATTACCAGCAGACTTTTTTAATCTTAGAGGCTGTTTTGGTTTGAAAAATATTTGCAACCATTAAACTTGTGTCATCTGAGAGAGGAAAATTGATTAAAATATAACCTAGTAAATATTTGATCATGGCGCATGATGGCTGTGGTCCAGTGGCAAATCCTACAGATTTTACCCTCAGTGGCATAGGTTTGAGTTCTTCCCAAGTCTCCATAACCAACAAAAAAAGAGAAAAAAATTGAATTGTGGCAAATTAATCCAGAAATTACGGATAACAGATTCTTAAAAAAAATTACTGACCTCATATCACAAGGCCTTGACTCTTTCTCACGGAACTCCTTGAGGTATGAATTATAGGAATGATAGGAGATATCTAAGAAATCCCGAACTACTGTACAACTTCCTTTGATTGTACTCCATGTCCCATCCTAATTCCAAGCACAAATGCCAAACAGAATGTCAATAATCTCTGATAAAAAAATTCTTTTACAATGTTTTGTGATAGTGCTAAGAGCCCTACAATTACTCAGGCCAAGTCTTTTAGGTATAAAAAAAAATTGAAAGTTCAAAACACACTACATCCACAAAAAATCAAACTAGGTTTAATATGAGTGATGTGTATAGCCAGAAACAATGTCCTCAAAAGAGCCTATAAAAAGGAACAACTTATAAAAGATTAAAAAGAAAAGAAAGGAAGTCATCAGGCACACGTGTTTAATAAGGATGTAAGGATACAAAACATGCTGCAAGAGCATTCTCACCAGTATGAAATGAATGAACCTGCTAGGTTCTGTTTCCTGCCTGAAGGCCTCAAAAGTTGCGATCCATGGAGTGAAAAAGCCATAGCCCACCCCAATCAAGAAGCTTCCACCAATGCCAATGGCCAACCATATGCAAGCTACTAGTGGAAGAGCTACTAACATGAGTATTTTAAGACCAAATATACAAAAAGGGGTCCTGTGTCAACCAACATTTCAATTAGATGATTGACCATTGAGTCTAAAGAAAAAATAGCACGTAAAAGAAGCTTCGTTCACAATCTTAAGATTTTGCCTTCTTCTGAGTACATTATCAAAGAACTAGAAAAGATAAGACTATACTTTACAATACTATATCCTGTCCATGCCAAGTGAGCAGGAAATAAGCCCAAAATGATGCTGATGTTCCCTATTATAAGTAGTGAGGCTGCAATAGGACCCACTAAAAGCCCTGCAAGATAAAAAGAAGATACGTGAACAATTAAAAATTTAAAACACAATCTAAAACTAAGAATACCTGCCTTCTTAACAGTATCGCCTATATCAGACTCATACATCTGAGCAAAAAGACACCACCAAAATAAAAATAACAATAAAGGAAACAAAGGAGATAACCTCTGGCACAGAATTGCTCTAGGACTTGATAAAAAAATACATTATTGGATTTTGGCACTACTCATAAAGTTGATCATTACAAATGTCAAAATCAAATCCACTGGGAAAAAAGGAATAATCTTTGAATTTGTTATCTGATAGGAAATAGGAAACACTAATAATCTACAAAAATTATTAGACAGGTCCTAGAAGCAATGGAAGAATAATATTAGGATGAAAATGATTAGGAAATTCACTGGCAAACGAATAAATATTCATGAACTTGTTATTTAACTGATATTTGGGAACTGTAGCATTCTAAAGGGCTCATTAGAAAGGACCAAGAATGAATTTCTGTAGAAACCCATGGGAGGCATGCTTTATTTATGCTGTTTACCCTGATATACCCATTAATATATCCCTAGTACAGTATAAAAGGTGATAAAAAGAATGGAGCAGATATTAAAAAAATTTAAAGGCAAGGGTGCATTTAGAAGCTTATTAATGGACTTTTATCACCGTTATGATGGATCATTAGTGTGATTGTAACCCTTGATGTTAAAAATCCTCACACAATTTACTCCTAAAATCTTGCAGACGTGTCCTTAATTTATTTTACTGACCCTGTGATTTTAGGATGAACAGATTCCCATAAGACCTTAAATCTAAGCTAATGCAGCCCTTAAACCGAATGTTTCTCAAAGCATACAAAACGCATAACGAAATTAAAATTACCTTTCAAAGCTCCAAAACAAAGCGCCGCACAGAAGGCAAGGACGACATAAGTAACCCTGAGACAGGACATCCATCTAATATGTGCCATTCTTCTAAATCCCTAGAAAGCAAATCACCATAGCCTAGTGATCTGTGACAAAAATCTTATCAAAGAACTTCGAAGTGCAGTACAGTTTCCAATTTGAATGCTCTCTTCCAATCAAAAACTGAAACCAAAATATCCGATGGCTTTTGTAGTTTTTGAGAAGGCTGAACAAACTTGCAAGAAAACATAAATTTGGGATACACCCAATGGTAACTAAACCAAATTTATCGTTTAAAAAATGGGTTTGTTGGGTAGATTTGAGGTCGTCCATGGATATAAAAGTAAAACACATGCTGTCAACGTTGAATATGGAGATAATTAAATATACCAACCGAAGATTGAAAATGCCCACAACATCTGGAAGTTCGGAAAAAAACAAAGTTAAATCATAATCAAACGAAAAGATCCAAGAGTCAATTTTAAAATCGGAATGAGAAAATTTTTATCTGTGTTCATAAATTTTGTGCCTTGGTTGACTTGGTTGTTCTATGGATTTGTATAACAGATTTTTCATGGTCCTGTTGCTTCCAGAAGATTTGAAATGTAGAGGTTGATACGTGTACTCTACCTGCAATTATGGAGTATACGATTATTTTGTTTTGTGCTGTTTTTGGTGGGAAACTATGCAGCATGCAAGCTATTTTAGCTTTCTTTGCTAGAAAGAGTATCTTTTGAAATAAAGTTGTCACTATATTTGTATCAAAATTGACTGGTAACGTTAGGCGGCTTCGTTGAATTGAGGGACAACGTCTAAATTGTACGATGGATGCAAGTTATAATAGAGAAAACACATTAAAAATATATATATCTGTAAATCCACTTGTCATTATTTTCCAACTATATTTTATAACTACTTTTGTTAAAGGTGGGTTCAGCATGTTGGATAGAGATGGACGTGAATCACATCTAACGTGGGTGCTTACATTATATACTGATGAAAAATAATTTAATACATCAATTAAAATATATTGAATAAAATTTGTAATTTATGATAAAGATGTTGGGATTGGAGATGTATGTTTTATTAGATTTGAAATTAGAATGAACAAGTGCCACGTAGTGGCATATACTTTTAGGGTCTGTTTGGTGAGCGGAATAGGAATACAGGAATAGGAATACTTATTCCGAGTTTGTTATTCCAGGAATACAAAATTGGAATACATATTCCTATTCTCTGTTTGGTTCACCTAGAATTTGATAGGGAAGATAGATAGATAGATAGATAAAATTTTAACGTCCACGAGGCCAAAAATAGCCTATGGGACAGCAAGACAACTCAAGCAGACTTAAGTAGCGCTGTTCGCCTCTTGTGTAGACTAATGATGAGCCCCCCCAATTGCTCAATGTACTCTTCGTTGAACAGGTTATGCCAAGAACTGTCACATATAGTATCCGCAAACTTATCCCTGCTATCCTTGTAGGCCTCACATTCTAGAATAAAGTGTTGTTCAGTTTCCACTTTCCCAGAATTGCAAAATCTGCAAATTCTCTCTTCCCAAGCCTCCTTTGGCCTCTTCCAACGCCCGGTCTCACAACGAAGTTGGTGAGAGTTGGTTCTCAGCTGAGCAATAAGAATTTTAGCTCTCCAAGAAATGTTGGCTCCTATGTACACTTTTTCGAGTTGATCACAAGTGGGGTTGAACTCATTTATATAATATAGTTTCTTCCTCCCAATCTCGCTTCCCCAATTTCTCTTGTAGAATTTCTCCATAACAAAGACCTTTATTTCTTTATTACTTGTGGGGCACATATTGAAATGAATATTCCATTTACTCATCCACTTGATGTTTTGTTGCATCCATGTCCTTTTTCGCTTACATAGTGTGTCACTAAAGACAACTTTCGGCCATCTATCCTCTTCCATAACCTCTGTTTGATTGTGCAAAAGCAGAAATGGAATAAGATAGTTTTTTATTGTTATTTAATGATTTAATTTATACATTTGATTGATTTGGATTACTTTTTTTTTTTAAGATTATTTTTAAATAAGATAATTCTTTATTGTTATTTAATAATTTAATTTATACATTTGATTGATTTGGATTACTTTTTTTTTTTAAAGACTACTTTTAAATAAGATAATTTTTTATTATTATTTAATATTTTAATTTATACATTTGATTGATTTGGATTACTTTTTTTCAATTTTTAAATTATGAATTGACAATCAAAATAGTAATGAAACTAGTATTGCTTTTATTTTATTTTAAATTATTTTTTAATTATGATTTTTTTTTTAAATTACAATCAATCAATTTAAATAGTAATAAAACTACTATTACTTTTATTTTTTAAAAAAAAAATTCAATTTTTAAATTATGAATTATTTTTTTTAAATAAGAGATAATCAATTGAAATAGTAATGAAACTAGTATTGCCTTTTTTTAAGGATAATTTTTTAATTATGATTTTTTTTTTTTAAATTACAATCAATTGAAATAGTAATGAAACTAGTATTACTTTTTTTTTTTTTAAAGATTATTTTTTCAACTAGTATAATTTATTCGTCGTTTTAACAGAATTCGTCACCGCAATACGATCAGACACAAGTTTCAAACAAAAAAAATAGTCAAATTGTTATTAAATATGTCCATCATTTCTATTAAAAACCATAAAACATGGCTCACAATGTTCAAATTTTTTACTAAGAAAAAAAGGTTTTGAAGGGTCCCTGAAACCCTTTTACAAGACTTTTTAACGCATATGGTCCCAATAGACTAGTAATATGGAAACAATTATTACTCCCAACATGCCTCGAAGAAACATGTTTTCACTCTCTCTGACCTTGCACAACTTGCAATTAGTACTTTCAGGAGCTACAGATTTAGCTATGGTAGATGTCGATGAGACATCATCGACCCACTGGAAGAAACCACATCCACCATCCCCCTACAATACAAAATCTAAATTAGTAGTCTCCATAACAACTAGTTGATACAAAAAAACTAAACATACAGCAAAAATTAGTGATAACCTTTTTTCCATTTGGACAACAGAGGAATTTACGCTTCGGATTAGTTGTTGTGTGCGAGGTCTTTAGCACTACATGGCCAACACCACACTCACACATTGGCAAGTTCAAATCCATCAATCCTATATAAAATATGAACAAATACAAATAAAATGAAACATTCAATTAGCAAGATATATTATTTAAGAAACATTCCTTATAGAAGCTTACGTCCATTGATTAATTGTATTAATTTTAACCTCGAAACTAAGTTGCATAAATCATTCTTCGTCATCAAACTTGACTGAAATGGAAAATTCACTAGAATTATAAAGATCTAATAAGAAAATAATCTCTCGAGTTAAAATTTCAAATGAAATTACATACAAGATTTGGTCAACTACTTCCTCAGTGAAAGTCCTCTATGATGACACTGAAAGCTATAGCTAAATTAAAAAAACACAACCCTGCAAAATAGATAAATACTTGAGATTTTCTTAGGTGGTTTACTCAATCAAAGTGACACAAATTTGACCAAAATCTGAACATTACCCTGTATGTTGTCATTCACAATCATTGAAGGGAGGAAAATCCCGAGTTTTGTGACTGATACAAAGTCAAGAAAGGGCTGCAAATAAGGCATCTTTAGACAAAAATCTGAACATTACCTTGCATGTTGTTATTCACAATCATTGAAGGGAGCAAATTCTGAGTTTTGTGACTGATACAAAGCCAAGGAAGTGTTGCAAGTAATGTATCTTTAGACCAAAATCTGAGCATTACCATATAAATATGACTAAGTATAAACAGCATCAACATATAAATATAAATCTGAACATTATCATATAAATATGACTAAGTACAAACAGCATCATATAAATCTGAACATTACCATATAAATATGACTAAGTATAAACAACATCATATAAATCTGAACATTACCATATAGATATGACCAAGTATAAACAGCATCAATATATGAATATAAATCTAAACATTACCATATAAATATGAACATTACCATATGCCTTTGAAATGAAATCCCAAAACAGAATCAACATTACCTTTGAAATGAAATCCCGAAACCAATATCAGCAAACATGAATCAGACCACTAATGGTAAATATAATCATGGAAGGAACAACGATCTACCCAGAATCACATTGAATCATTACTTGTATTCATAATCATAGTAACTGCAGTGGGTTCCAGATTCAAGTTAATATTAACCAGTCAAACCATGCTGATGTCCAAGATAAGTAGATTTCCAGTAGTGATGACTTACCCCATTATCATTCTGATCCCAGTACAAGCTGTAGGTTCAGTATCTGATGCAATATGTTTTGATATCTAGCATACCTAAATAAACAAGTCATACTTAGCCACTTGAACTAATTTATTGTATATTCCACAACATTTTCAAAATAGAACTTTCCTCTTGTTCCTTGTAATAGTGTAGAAGCTTGTGATAGGAATCTCAACATCGTCAATCTACTTTTTCCTTGTAAATAATGAAGAAGGGATCATTTAGATTTTGTTTATAGTTGTCGGATTGGTAGATGTCATTTCTGTCTAATACAATGGTGTAGTGAGGCCATTGGCATTAATGGTGTCTCCTTTTAGCAATGGATTTTGTATTGCTATTGCCACTGTGAATTCAAGTTGGCTTAGAGAAAGGTATTGCCATGGATTTTATTGGTCAAATAAGCTTGGTGCAACATTTCTTAAATATTGGTGTGAGTTTAAGCTTTGGTGTCAAATCCAGAGAGCAGTTTGTGAGTTGAAGCTTTGGTGCAACATTAAAGTTGAAGCTTCCTATAATTGATTTGTGACTAGCTGAGAAGTTTGAGCAAGGATTTATTTGGGGTATATAAATAAAGATTGCATTCAAACAATGATTGTTATATCTTGTAGTGTGGAGGACTCTACCTTCTCTTTTGCATATGTTTATGCTATCAGATGATTTCTCTCAAGTTCTATTTTGGAGCCGTTCATCTTTGTGGGCATAAGAAAATGGTAAAGATACTCGGGTGTATTCTATGATCTTGGAGGTGGTTATGAACTTTGAGGAAGGATGTGAAATGGCTGGTAGCTCTAGTATAGGGGGTCTTCATTTCTTATTGTCATTCCTAATTTTTTCACATTTGGGTTTCAGTCTTGGTGGTTGTGATTTCCTATACTAGGGCTATTGGAGAAAGAAATTATTGTTCTATACTTCTGCTTATGCACAAAGTTAAATATTAACATATAAATATCAAAGGATCAGCATCAACATCAACATATAAATATTAAAGGATCAGCATCAGCATCAACATATAAATATTAAAGGATCAACATCAGCATCAACATATAAATATTAAAGGATCAGCATCAACATCAACATATAAATATTAAAGGATTAGCATCAACATATAAATATAACAGGACTAGCATCAACATTACCTTCAAATTGAAATCCTGAAAGCAATATCTGAATATCATCAACACAACAATAATCATTAATAATAATAAACCATTCTATAAACAACAATGATAAACTTTTGTAATGAGAAACTAGAGTTATATAGATCAGTAGTTCAATACCAAAGATGACGATGTCTTTCAGCTTGAAAGAAAAAAACTGACAGTTAAAATGTTTGTTTCTAATATCTAATATAAAACCATTACAATCCTCCAAATTTATATCGAATATAATCTTCCCTTGCTAAGTCATCCATCTGTAAGAACCAAATAGCTCTTGTTGGTTCTTGCATAAAAGCATCAGATGCAACAGTCATAGTGTCCCGACTGATTCCAGGGATGGCTTTCAAGGCAGCAAACAAATCTGCTACCTCTTTCTTAGTATCCTCTTTATCAAATTTGATGGTGTGTGACCTATTGATTCCCTCTCGTACTTCACGGATGTTTTCAGGTATTGTGTCCAAAGAAGCGGCCATGCTTGCCTTCTTCCTCTTTGCCCTCCTTGTCGTTGGTGTGGAAGGATTGTTTCTAGTGGATGTAGTGGACTGATTTGACTGAAGGTAATCTTCATCATCAGCAACATTTAGAGGCGTATTTAAATCCTCATCATCACCCAAATCAACAGCCTCATCCAAGAGGTTACCATCTTCGACATCTTGAGTCGTTGCAGCTACATTTCCTTTCGCCATGTCATTGCCCACAATGACTGCTAGATCATTAAAATAGGTGAATGGCTACCTCCTATACACTCTTGCAATCCTGAATTCATTTCTCTACACATTAGTAAAATTAAATAATTAGATTTTTTTTCTAATTAGAACAAGACATGACTTTGAAGAGGACATTACCTTCAAAAGTTCATCCCACACACTGTCATCAGCATCCATGCACTGTGTTGTCTCATTCCAAGCAAAACCACTGGTATTTTATAGCTCTTTCATTACTCTATACACTGACTTCCATGTTTTCAACTTATTTTTAAAGTTATCTCTTCCAAGATTCAACTTTAAATCTTCATTAAATCTCCTCTCTATTGTTGTCCATGCTTCTTTTCTGAACCCTCCTTCACCTTTCCTTCCTAGAGCAACTTGCTCAAGGAGCAAGTCAAGAAGTTTCCTCTCCATCTCTCTCGTCCATACCACTTTTGGACTTCTAGAAGAACTACCAGCGGGGGTAGCAATGGGGGTAGAAACAGGAGTGCCAATGGGGGTAGAAACAGGGGTGGCAGTGGGGGTAGAAACAGGGGTGGTAGTGGGGGGCATACGAACATCCTCATGTATGCTCGTCAATATATTAGTGAAAGACATTTTCACCTTTGAGAAAGGCAGCTGTTATATCACTGCAAAACTTGCAATAAGTTACGAGTTGTTAGTAATAATGAGTTGTTAGAGTGTGTGGAGAGCCATTGATATAATACATAGATGGACCATGAAAAATGTGATTCACAATTCATAAATCATAGTTTTAAATAAGAATTAATGCATAAATTTAATCATAAATTAAAGCATAACAATAATTGTGATTCGCAATTCATAAATCATAGTTTTAAATCACTCAATCAGCTATTTGAAATCATAACAACAATTCTGATTTGCAACTCATAAATCACAGTTTTAAATCACTCACTCAACAGTTTAGTGCATAACAATAATTCTGATTTGTAACTCATAAATCACAATTTTAAATCACTCAATCAACAATCTAGTGCATAACAATAATTCTGATTTGTAATTCATAAATCACAAATTTAAATCACTCAATCAACAATATGAAAGAGTAACAATAATTCTGATTCATAATTCAAGTATTGTTGTTGTTCAAAATGAGGAAAAAAGTGTAAATGCTAGTAAAAAGCATAGCTAATGTCGAGATCTATAGTCCTCCCACATCCTTTGTGCTATTTCATCTCGAAAATTTCCCCAATCATCTCTATCTCGTTGACTCATCCCATAACTTTCAAGAATTGGCACGCTTATCCCATCACGATCATCATCCTCTTCAATTTCTATATCATGTGGAACACCATCCTCTATCGTAATGAAATTGTGTAGTATGCAACATGCTAACATGATCTTTGTTTGACTCGCGATACTGTAGGATGTCGCATGCCTCAAGATAGGAAAACGTTGCTTCAAAATACCAAATGTGCGCTCAATCACATTCCTAAGAGAGGAGTATCGGTGGTTAAAGAGCTCGTGAGCACTATTGATTGGGTTTGCTCTGCAAAACTCTTTGAGGTGGTACCGCGTACACCGATAAGGCGCAAGAAATCCAGGAACATTTGGATAGCCGGCATCAACTAAATAGAATTTTCCTATAAAAAGGAAAAAGAATATTATATATTGGAAATAGCATAAAAACTATGGTTGACAATAATGAATATATAATCATTAAAATAATGATTTAAATATACCTGGAGGGACTAGTAGTGGATCTACTCTTGTCAGAGTCGAAGCAAGAATACAACTATCTGCAACTGAGCCTTCCCAACCAGCAAGAACATACTGAAACTTGTAGTCAAACGAACAGACACCCATTACATTTTGTGATAAGTGGCCTTTTCTATCATGATATTTTGCTTGGTTGTAGACATCAATGGTAACTGGTATATGGGTTCCATCAATTGCTCCAATACAGTCCTAGTGTAAGAAATGTTATTGTCAAATATGTAGCAATAGACTCAAGCAACAAAATACATGACAATATGAGATTTACCTTGAAGTATGGATCAAAACGGTCCTTCCCAATAATTTCTGGAGGAGTGTTTGGAGAAGGGGGCAAAAAGTAACTGGTATGGAGTGATATAATAGCCTTCAAGACCTTATGGAAGTGGTGACTCACTGTCTCTCCTGAGTGACCAAAGTTATGGCCAATCTTACGATTCCTTAGATTGTGGCCAAGAGTATGTAGGAACATAACTAGTTGTTCTTCCAATTTCATGTTTATCGTATCTTTAATGCTCCCTTTCTCCCTTAAAATATTGGCAAGTTTGAAGAATGCTCCTCTAGACATGTGTATTTGGTCATGGCAATCCGTCTCATTGGAATAGATAATACGTTTATAAAAAGGACAAGCAGCCCTTCTTCTCTTGCGCCTTTGTCTTTTAGCATCTTCTGATGATGTTACTATGAATACCGCTTGGGCTGCAAGCAAAATGGAATATATACGCAAGAGTGTGATCTTCCTAACAATGCTTCCATAAACTTGTACTTCAGTAGTAGGATCCATCGAATGCCCTATAACATTTTAATGGAGTTATTATGATCCATATACCTTTCTTATACAATGTAGTAAAAAAGATTTTATCCACATAAACTGACCAAAAGTAGTTAAAAAGAGTTTCTCAAAATAAATGTTGAATAATTGATGATTCCAACATTGCCAATGAAATTTGTTACCATGAAAAGGATTTTGGTATTTTCTTTTACTAAATGGACTCTACTATGTTCTTGACTTGAAATCTACTCTTATAAGCTAATAACTATGAATACTATGTTCTTGACTTGAAGTTTGCTTTTATAACCCAATAAGATCTATGGATGAAATTTGAAAATGTCAAAAAAATTGAGATCTGCACTCAGAAGTTTTGAAAGAGATTTATACTACTTTGATAACAGGAGAAGGATATCTTTCCTTCCAAGAAAAAAATCTCAAAATGAGTTTCTTTTTACTAAAAAAATAATCTTCTATATTAATGTAGTTAAATGATCTTATATTCACCTTTTTGGGTAAGATTGGGTAATATTCTGTGAGTTTATTAGTATCAACATTTTGGATCATATTCAATGATCTCTTAGGATGAGAGAGCTAAGAATGTCTATAAATAAATGATCTTATTCTCGAAAATGACATAAAATCTACTATAAAAATGTCCCACTTTGTGTACAGGTTGATATGGAAGTTGAATTTACCTTACATAATAAGGTTGAAGACCATGTCTATGAAATGGTGGAGGACAGATGTTTTCACCAATGCCCAAAAGTTGTGCAGCAAGGGAACAAATATTGAAGGGACTCCAAAGGGAATTGGGTTAATGGTCTTGGTATCAGATGATCTAAGTGAAAGAAGTGTCGTTTCTTTCAGATTTTTCAAACATAACTCAGACAACCAGCTAAGGAAAGTGGTATTGTGTGTTGACCAAAGTAGGTTATGACTTCATTGGTATAATTAGATGCGATGAAAATAATGTTATACATATTTAAAGGAGCCTGAACACCATTGTGCGATTAAAGTCACACTAGGAATTCTTTTGTAGCTGTGATAGATAAATAATTATGTAATTGTGATAAGTAATACTATGAGTATACAATCTCCTCTGCATTCGAACTCTATAATATTGCCAAAAACAAAAAATGTAACTGTAGAAGAGAACTGTAATGCTGTTAGAAAACAGGGAAGAGAAAACTTTATTGTTGTGAGAAAACAGATTTGACAGTGCATGGAAGACGAGATAAGGTATATGTGTCAAATTAGGTGAGAAGGATCATTAGGAGCAATATTATTGCTGCCTTGGCTGAAGTGCATTTTCAGACATCTGCACAAAGAAATGCTGGTGTATTGATTTTTTAGAAGATGTACATTGTATCACCCGTTCAGATGAATAAGGGACAATTATTCAAGTTCCTATTGGGCTCACAAAACTGATTCTAAAACTAAAAATCAATCTGGTACCAATAACTAATACTGAAGCTGATTATTTGTTGACTGTACAATTATAACAGTCTAAATTTATATGAAACACGATGTACAATTTTAAAACTCATCATTTTAATATGTCTGGGCATTTTTAACAGAATATTAAAACCTTATTCAATGAATATTAAAACCCTATTCAATGAATTTTACCAAAGACTACTCCATATATATACATGGTCAATTTAATGTTAGCAATCGAAATAATGAAAAAATGGGTCCTCTACCAAATGCAGTTTTCTAAATGCCAGCTGAAAGTGTTTGTAAATACACATCCCTTTGGTGTCGACAAATTTATATGTGAGTTATTAATGCGATGATGATGTTTCTATGCTATTTTGAGCAAAAAAAACCAGCAGGCAATAATTGTGTACTGTAAACCCTAAACCCTAGACCGTCTCTCTTAAGAAAAAATGAACTGGTATAGATTGAAATGGAAAAAATAAACCTGTCAAACTTGACCCTCAGTCTACGACAGATTTTCCCTTGATAAAAGACCTCCAAGCCGTTTAAATTGAGGCAACGATGAACATGATTTCTCTGAAGTGTATTAAAAAAAAATTGTTTACAGGGAGGCGATTGGTAGCTACCAAAAAGGAATGGCATGGCCATCAGGTTTCACATCAGTTTTAACAAAGGACGTGGAATGAAGTCAGAAAGAGCATTGCAAGCACTTGAGAAGGTGCGAGACTTGGGATATTCAGATTTATAATATGAAACAATATGTACAATTTTAAAACTAAAATCCTAGCTACGGGCTCAAAAAACTATTATCTATACATTGGGAAGATAGCACAATGCTGATTCTTTTCTAAAAAAAACATCATATTTTTCACAATCATATTTTTCTACCAGGAAAAATCAAAGACTTGTTTCCACTACCCACATACATTTTGTAGGAAAATCAAAATCGACGTGCGGGCTAGGGTTTCGTCCCTTGGAAAAAATGGTAGAAAAAATAAAACAAATACCTGTTATACAAAGACGATGGCAATGGGCAGCAACAATGTTGCAATGAAAAGCTTCAATATTGCATTCCAAAGGTTGCAGACGATGAACGTTGGGGAAACCTTGTGGCGCAGATGCGTTGGGGAAAAGTCTCGGGCGGACTCGACGAAAGAGCCAAAACTTGTTTTAAGTCATCAGCAACATGAGCGGCGGACCCGACGACTTTATTAAATTTGGAATAGGCAACATTGGAATAGGAATAGTTATTCCTATTCCACCTATTTTGGTGGAATAGGATAAGCCCGTTTTGGTGGGAAAAATAGAATACCAAACCCGGTTCTTAAAACCCATTCGGTGCAACCAAACATGGCATACAATTTTTTTGGCATTTACTAATCCATATTCTGCTCGTATTCCGCTCGCCAAACGGGCCCTTAGTTCTAGTTTAGGAATTGTTTATAATATAATTTTAATTTTTTTAAAATTTAAGATTAGAAATAATTAAATTAGTTTTAAATAAAGGAACATTAAGAGTAGTGTACGTATTAAACTAGTAATCTAGAGTTAGTGTAGTACTAACATAAATTAAAGTATTCTTAAATAATAAATAACTAGATTATTATGAGTTATTTGAAAGAATTAACTACCAGCAAGTTCAATATCAAAATTTATTAATACAAATAGATTCTTAAAAATTAAAAAATTGAAGTCCATGTTATTCTTCATTACTTATGTAACCAATATATTAAATTATTAACTCAATCTATTATTAATTCAACTTAAAATCTAAAAGAACATGATTTCTTATTTGCATAATCATAAAATTTCTAAAGTTTAAATTGTCACATTACCAAAATCTAGCCCAAAAAACTACAATATGGAGAACCTTCCAAAAAAAAAGGCTCTTATGCTACAAGAGCAGCTACAGATGCTAGGCACTGGGAAGACTTCCAGTTGTTACAGGGAGTTTTTTTAAGTTTTTGACAGGAATAATGTTTACGTATTGTTTTCTGGGGGTATTTTATTGTTTTGATATTATTAGATATAATAAGGGCATATTTTGGGCCCACAAGTTTTTGTTGAGTATAGTTTAATCTCACATTAGTAAAGGATAAAAAAAAGCCTTTATAGGTCTAGTGGTTGCCAAAAATAGTTTTTAACTGTTTGACATTGTTTATATATTCTCTCCAAAATCAATGGCTAGAAGTTTGATTTTTTTCTTTTCTGTGGGAAGAAGACCGAGAATATTGAGTGATATTGTGAAGTTATTTGTACTGTGACCTGAATAAATGAAATAAATAACATTATGGTGGTTTCCTATTACTTTAGTTTATTTTCTATTGAATTACAGTGTGCCTCAATGTTTTAACACTGCAAATTTATTAGAGATGTATATCACATTGATTGGTTTCTTTTGAATAAATTAGTAGTGGCATTTATTTTGTGTGTAGAAGTCATTGTTGCAGGAAGCCAGATTCACACAAAAACCTCTAGGAGTCAATTTGGGCAGAAATGCCTCTTGCTCGCGTAAACATCATGTAAAGTGGTATGAGTGTGGTGGAGAGCAGGTAGGAGGAATGTACAATGTTTTCTCCGTGGCCATTTGCAGGAACGGGCTGCAAGTTGAAGAAACATGTGTTTGGTAAGGCAACATCTCTATGTGCTTGCCTTGAATGAATGGATTCAAACTGTAGGGTGTTGTTCGCATTCGAAGTTTATGTCATTCATCTCATGACATTTTTGTAGATTTCTCCAATTTATTCTTCTTTCCATCTCATAGTTAGGTTGATATGAAACTTCTCCTAGTTACTCATCATATTGGTATCAGAGCGAGACAAGGTCTTGTTGGGAAGTGTATGTCTGTAGAAGAATCACAGGTTGAAGTTGAGGCTCACAACATGCCTCCGAAAAGTATGACTTAGATGCCATCAAAAGGATGATGTAGGAACTTCTGGAAAAGAAATTAAAGGATTTCAAGAAGGGGTCTAGTGACAAGGATAAGGAGAATGAGATGGAAGAAGGTGCTAATGGAGATGAAGTGGGAGAACAACACCAAGAGTCACCAATGGAATTGACGTAGGAAAAGGGATGAATAACTCAGGCCAAAGGCTCACCTAGCTATCCAAACCACCTTGCAAAAGACTAACACAGACAAAGGGATGAATAACTAGGGCTAAAGGCTCACCCAGCTATCCAAACCACCTTGCAAGAGTTAACACAATGGAAGCAAACACAAGGAACAACAACTAAAGGAGGAAGAAGAGTGAAATACTTTTATTGATTCATCAAAATATCTTCATACATGCCCAGCTGTAAGGCCTTCTGGGTTATGGCCAATTACAAATACATTCACATTTAAAGATCCAACTGCAAATTCGCACTTTTAGTTTTACTCTCCAATCTACTCCCCCAAAAGCTTCCTAACTCTAAACCTAAACACTCTATATATACTTGCCAAAAAGGCTTATAGATTATTCTAGAACATTACATAAGAGGAGGGTCGACCTGACAACAGTATGGACACATCCCAAGACAAGATCTTAACATAAATGTCGCAATCAAAAATAAATATCGTGAGTCAACTTGTAGAAATCACATCCAAATACTAACACTTGGCATACATTGGGTAACTCGGCACATGAAGAAACACTTGGCATACACTGGGTAACTCGACACATGAAGAGTCACTCGACATACACTGGGTAACTCGGTACATGAAGGAATTGCTACAATAACTCAGCACATGAAGGACTACTAAGCACATGAAGGAACTGTTAGGCACATGAAGGACTGCTAAGCACATGAAGGAACTTCTAGGCACCAACTTGCAAAATAAATAAAAAATGAGCAGGACAACAAGGCAACCTAGGATGCTCCTGCATCAGACAACTACGGTTGAAAGAAATGATTCTCTTGAATCATTGAGATGTCACAACATGAGCTGAATCCAACTCAAATTGAGAAATCCATGAAGCATCTTCAATAGGTTTGTTCTTCCACTTCACTAAATATTAATAGTAATCTTTTTCTCTTGTGCTCTTGCCAACTCTCTGATCCAATATCTGTTCAACTTCTTCAATCTGCTTCTTAGGATAATCATATGATACAACAACTTCATCCTTTGACTCATGATACTTATACAAATCAGCAATATTGAATATAAGAGATATATCCATGTCATCAAGTAACTCAACTTCATAAGCATTACCGCTGTCAAACTTCTTCAAGATCTTACAAAGTCCAAATTTCTTCATCTTCAACTTACTGTGTGTTCCAATTGGAAATCTTCCTTTTTTCAGATGAACCACCACTTCATCACCAATTTGAAAATCATGGTGTCTTCTAGACTGATCAACATTCTCCTTATACTTCTAGTTACTTTGTTCTAACCTCAACTTCACTTCCTTATGCAAAGACTCCATAAAATCAGAAAATTCTTCTCTTTCAGTGCTTCTCATTTCTTCACCAACAACATCTCTCAAATCTGATATACCTCTAGGATGCATTCTAGTAACAATCTCAAAAGGTGTCTTCCCTGTACTCCTATTCACAGAATTATTATATGCAAATTCAGCTTGTGCCAATACCATCTCCCAATTACTTGGCTTATTCTTAACTAAACATCTTAGCAAATTACCCAAGCTTCTATTCACAACCTCTGTCTGACCATCTATTTGTGGATGGAATGTAGAGCTAAACTTCAATTCCTTACCCATCTTCTTCCACAAAGTCTTCCAAAAGTAGCCAACAAACTTACTGTCTCTGTCAGAAATAATACTCCTTGGTAATCCATGCAATCTCACAATCTCTTTAAAGAAAATTTTAGCAACATGCTCAGCATCTGATGTCTTCTTACATGGTATTAAATGAGCCATCTTAGAAAATGTGTCCACTACAACAAATATGGAATCATACCCCTTCATTGTCTTAGGTAATCCAAGAACAAAATCCATACTGATGTCAGTCCAAGGTTTCTCAAGAACAATAATAGGTGTATACAAACCAGTATTTTGACTCACCCCTTTTGCAACTTGACAAACTCCACAACTCTTTACAAATTTATGAACATCCCTATACATTTGTGGCCAATAATACTTCTCTTTCAGCAAAATCAATGTCTTATCAATTCCAAAATGTCCAACCAATCCACCGTTATGCTTTTCCTTAATCAAATTCAACCTCATGGAAATTTTAGGAATACACAATTGAATACCTTTGAACAACATACCTTCTTGAATGAAATACTCATCATACTTACTTATGTGATCTATCAAATTTGGTGCTCTGCACTCTCTCCATGCCTTTAAAAAATTAGGATCAACATCATACAACTCTTTCATTTCATCAAAACTGAGAACTTCAACCTTCATTTTAGTCAACAAAGAACGTCTTCTACTCAATGTATCAACAACTTTGTTAGTAACTCCATTCTTACACTTGATAACAAATGTGAAACTCTGCAAATACTCCACCCATTTCATATGTCCCTGATTCAATTTATGTTGACTTCCCAAGTATTCTAAAGCTTTATGATCAATATACAACACAAACTCTTTAAGAATCAAATAATGTCTCCACTTCTTCAATGCTTGGACAATAGCATAAAATTTTTGATCATACACAGAATATTTCCTTTTAGCATCATTCAACTTTTCATTAAAGAAAGAAATGGGTTTACCTTCTTGACTTAATACAACTCCTATTGCATTACCATTTGCATCACATTCAACTTGAAATACTTTGTTGAAATTGAGCAAAGCCAATACAGGTAATTCAACAATCTTTTGTTTCAAAGTCTCAAAATTCTTATCAACTCCATCTGTCCACTTGAATTCCTTTTTATCTCCCCTCATTGTCTCAGTCATAGCATTACAAACAACACTGAAATTCTTTATAAACTTTCTGTAAAAACTAGCCAAACCATGAAATAATCTTACCTCACCCACATTCTCAGGTGTAGGCCATTCCAAAATTGCTTTAACCTTCTCAGGGTCCATCTTCAATCCATCGGCTAAAATCACAAATCCCAAATACACAATCTCCTCTTGCATAAAAGAACACTTTTTCAGATTAATCAACAAGTTTTCCTCTTTCAACCTCTGCAATACTTGTCTAATATGCTCAAGATGTTCTTCCTTAGTCTTACTAAACATCAAAATATCATCCAAATAAACATTCACAAACTTATCTAAAAATCTTTCTGGAACTTCATTCATCAACCTTGATGAAAGTACTGGTGCATTAGTCAAACCAAAAGGCATAACCAACCATTCATACGAACCATCTTTTATCTTGAAAGCAGTCTTCCATTCATCACATTCTCTAATTTTGATCTGATGATAGCCACTCTTCAAATCAATGTTGGTAAAATACTTTTCTCCACTCAAACAATCCATTATGTCATCCATCCTTGGTATAGGAAACCTATATTTCATTGTTATCTTGTTAATTGCTCTGGAATCAGTACACATTCTCCATTCTCCATTCTTTTTAGGTGTTAATACAACAGGTACAACAAATGGACTCAAGCTTTCTATGATCAAAATTTTTTGCAACAACTCATGCACTTGTCTATTAAGTTCTTCATTCTCTCTAGGTGTCAATCTATATGGTACTTTGTTTGGCAAACTAGCTCTAGGAATAAGATCCATACAATGACTGATACTTCTTACTAGAGGTAAACCATCAGGAATATCATCAGCAATAATGTCTTTATACTCATTCAAAAATTCTATAATTTCTACTGGTACTCGGCTATCACTATCCGCTATCACTCAGTTATTACTAGCTTTTTTTGCTTGATCATTACTACCAACACTCGGTCCTCTAGGAACTATGGCAAAACAAGCTTGATTCTTTTTCATTTCCTTTTCAAATTGTTTCCCATTAACCATGCAAATTTTTACAACAATACAATTAACCTCATCTGGACTTTCAATCAAAGGCAACAATATTTGTTTCTTCTCATTCACCCAAAGAGTGTATTGATTCAATCTTCCATCATGCACAACATCTATCATATTGCCAAGGTCTACCCAACAAAATATGACAACAAGCCACAAGCATAATATCACACAAAACTTCATCAAAGTAATGTCCAATTTTGAACTTCACAAGGCATTGCTCACTTACCAATATCTTATGCTCATCTTTGATCTATGAAACATGATAAGGTTTGGGATGCTTCAGCCTCTCCAACTACAACTTGGTAACTAGTTCTTCTGATGCTATATTTATAGAACTTCCACTATCAATGATCACTTTGTAGCATTTTCAAGCCATCTTACATCTTTTCTTGAAAAGACTTCTCCTTAAAACAGGTTCCTCATCACTTCCTTTATTACATAAGGTTCTTCTCACCATCATATTTTCTCTAGCCTCAAGCCCACTTGGTGAACCCACATCATCTCCTTGAATCACAACATTTCTGTTACCTTTCCCACTTTTAGAGGATCTACATTCAAAAGATCTATGTCCCTCTTTACCACATCTAAAATAATTACGATGAAATCCACCTCTAGAATAGGAATTACCTCTTCCTCGGTAAGAATTAGTGCCTCCTCGGTAAGAATTACCACTTTTCCATTCAGTCTTCCCTTTGTCATCAGTCTTCCATTCAGATTTGCCTTTATCTTGCATAGAACTATCAAATCTGTCACTTTCTCCATAAGATCTACCTCTGCCTCTCTAGAATCTACCACCTCTACCTCTTTGTCTTTGTTCATGCTTCTTTGTCAAGATCTCCTCAACTTTCAAGGCATATTGATATGCTTCTTCTACACTTTCTAACTTCACAAAGCTTATTTCATCTTGTATTCCAGATCTCAATCCATTAATGTACCTTGCAATTTTCTCTACATCATCATCCACATGTCTAGATCTAATGTCCAATCTATAGAATTCCTCAGTATACTCTTTCACAGTCATGTCTTTTTGTTTCAAATTTTGCATCTTTCTCAACAAGCTAACTTGGTAATCAATGGGAAGGAATTTGTTCTTTACCTTGTTCACCATCTTTGGCTAAGTTTTGATCTTCTCCTTTCCTCTCCTTTGTCTATCAGTTTGCAAGTGCTCCCACCATAGTGATGCATGAACTTTCAACCTAGTGACTACAATCTTCACCTTTCTATGATTAGGAGTGTTTTCATATTTGAAGAACTTCTCCATATCAAAGATCCAATCCAACATAGCATTGGTATCCAATTTTTCATCATAAGGAACAACTTCTACAGCAAGCTTTGAATTTTCCTTAGACAACACTTGCAACAATCTTTCCTCATCTTGATCTTCTTCAGGTTTTGGATTATGGTTTGGTGTTGCTACTTCATCATCACTTATATCCTCAAGATGTGCTCCTCTCCTCTAGGCTGTCTCCACATCATCTAATTTGGCTGCAATCTATCTCAATTGATCCAATATAGCATTATCAACATTATTTCCTTTACCATGAACCATCTTTACAAATCAGATTCCTACAAGATCATAACCCTCTACAAGTTATAGGTCAAATCTGCAGATCTGCTACCCTACAACCAAATTTGAATCAGAGTTCTACACAATCCAATCTCCACAAGGATGAACCTCAAGCTCTGATACCAACCGACATAGGCAAAGGGATGAATAATTAGGGCCAAAGGCTCACCCAATTATCCAAACCACCCTGCAAGAGATTAACACAGGAAAAGGGATGAATAACTAGGGCCAAAGGCTCACCCAACTATCCAAATCACCCTGCAGGAGATTGACGTAGGCAAAGGGATGAATAACTAGGGCCAAAGGCTCGCCGAACTATCCAAACCACCCTACAAGAGTTAACACAATGAAAGCAAACACAAGGAACAACAACCAAATGAGGAAGAAGAGTGAAACAATTTTATTGATTCATCAAAATATCTTCATACATGCCCAGTTGTAAGGCCTTATGGGTTATGGCCAATTACAAATACATTCACATTCAAAGATCCAATTGTAAATTCGCACTTTCAATTCTGCTAAGCCTAAACACTCTATATATACTTGCCAAAAAAACTTACAAATTATTTTAGAACATTACATAAGAGGAGGGTCGACCCAACAATGGTCTGGACACATCCCAAGACAAGATATTAACATAAATTTTGCGATTGAAAATAAATCTCGCAAGTTAGCTCGTAGAAATCATGTCCAAATACTGACACTCAAGATACACTGGGTAACTCGGCACATGAAGAAACACTCAGCATACACTAGGTAACTCGGCACATGAAGAGTCACTCGACATACACTGGGTAACTCGACACATGAAAGAATTAGTACAGTAACTCGGCACATGAAGGACTACTAGGCACATGAAGGATTGCTAGGCACATGAAGGAACTGTTAGGCACAAGAAGGACTACTAAGCACATGAAGGAACTGCTAGGCACCAACTTGCATAATAAACAAAAATGAGTAGGATAACAAGGCAACCCATGATGCTCCTACATCAAGAATTGCTTGTAGATCAAAAGGTATTCATTGATGCTTTAAAGTGAATGAGAGGAGATCCTACTTATAAGCAACCTACATATAAAGGTAGTCTCAATAGTGAGGAAGTGATTGAATGGATTGAAGCAATCACCGGTCACTTTGAGTTGAATGAAGTTCCAAAGAATGATAGGGTAAGGATTGCAAAAGGAAAGCTGAGAGGATATGCTCTCTCATGGTGGAATTATGTTCAAGGAAAAAGGATACAAAATAAAAAAAGGTTTGATTTCTTCATGGGAAGTGATGACGACGAAAATCAAGGCACAATTTCTACTTGTAGATCATGAGGTGCAGTTGTTTAAGAAGCTATAAAGCTTGAAGTAGTGATAAATGGATGTGAATGCCTATATAGAGGAGTTCCATAAGCTAACTCTTAGGGCAAAGAAATAAGAGGAGGAACTAGAAAGAGTGGCCAAGTACTTGAATGGCCTAAGGATAACATACAGGAGGAGATTAGCCTTCTTACACTGAATAAAGTGGGAAAGTGTTTTCAACTTGCTCTTAAAGTTGAAGAGAAGTTGAAAAGGAAGGGTGATCAGCAACAAGGAGGGAGAAGTGGAAGGAATGATCGAGGTATGGGAAACTTCAACAATAGAGGACAAGGCCAGAGGTCCCAAGGTGAGTCTAACCCCAGGGAACGAATGAGCAACTCAAGTAGTAGAGGAGGCTATGGTGGAAGGGGATCTAATGGAGGAAGGTTTGGTGGATCAAGTAGAGGATCCAGGTTCTCGGGAATGAAGTGCTACAATTATGGTCAATTGGGACACCCAAAGTATAAGTGTACATAGAAGGCATCCACTTCTTAGAATGGTGAAAGGAGGGTCACTCATGTGCAAGAAGATAATGTGAGTATGAACACACCAAAATTTTAGTTGATGACAGAGGCTGAAGGAGAAAGTCTCATGGTAAGGAGGACACTTCTTAACGAATCGATAAAAGAAGATACCACTCAAAAGAGGGTTCTTTTTCAAGTTCAATGCAAGGTGATAATTGATTTGGGTTACATGGATAATATCATCTCACTTGAGGTTATAAACAAATTGAAGTTGGAGAGATTTCCACATTCTTTTCCATACAAGTTTAGTTGGTTGAATAAAGGTAGCAGAAAGTTGTGAATGAGCAAGCTTGGGTAGAGTTTAGTATAGAGGGATATAAGGATAAAATATAGTGTGATATCTTGCCCATGGATGCTTGCCACCTCTTGCTGGGAAGACCTTGGCAATTTGACAGGATGGCATACCATGATGGTGAAAATAATTCTTATAGCTTCCAAAAGGATGGAGTAACATACAAACTGGATTCTGAAGGACAAGAGAAAGGGGTTGGTCAAGTTGGACCAAGTGTGTTGATGGTGCCTGAGAAAGAGTTCATTAATTCTCTTGAAGAAGAAGATGGAATAGGCTATGCATCGATGTTGAAGCCTAAGGAAGGTAGGAAGAAGGAACATAGAATAGCAAGCCCAAAAGAAGTTGAAGAGTTGTTGAACTAGTACAAGTCCATCATTGTTGAGGTAATGCCTGAGTCTTTGCCACCGATAAGAGACATAAGTCACCAGATTGATCTTATTCCTAGAGTAGTGCTACCCAACAAGGTAGTGCATAAGATGACACCGCAACAGAATGAAGAGATTGCTAGGCAAATACAATAGTTTCTCGACAAGGGGTTGGTAAGGACAAGTCTCAGCCAATGTGTTGTACCCTTGATTCTTGCTCCAAAGAAATATGGTAAGTGACAATTGTGTACCGATTCTAGGCCATTAATATGATAACTATAAGATATAGATTTCCTATTCCTAGAATAAAAGATTTATTAGATTGTTTGAGGGGAGCTTCATATTTTTCTAAAATAGATCTCAAAAGCAGGTATCATCAAATAAGGATACAAGAGGGCGATGAATGGAAGATAACCTTTAAAACTAATGAAGAGTTGTATGAATGGCTGGTTATGCCATTTGGTTTATATAATGCTTCTAGTACATTTATGTGACTAATAAATGAAGTTTTGCAGGACTTCATTGGGAAGTTTGTTGTTATCTACCTTGATGAAATTTTGGTGTATAATGTGAATAATGAAGGGCATTTGTAGCATTTGAAGATGGTTTTGCAAAGGCTCAAGAACAAAAGTTGAAGATAAACTTGGAGAAGTGTGACTTTTTGAAACAAGAGTTGGTGTATCTTGGATTTGTGATATCTAAGGGAGATCTGAAAATGGATCCATCTAAAGTGGAGGTCATCATTAATTGGCCAACACCAAAGGTTGTTAGAGAGGTTTAAAGTTTACATGGCTTGGCCACATTCTACAGGAAGTTCATAAGGAACTTCAGCAACATTTGTGCACTGATTTTGGACACCATCAAAGTAGGAGGTAAAATGAACTTTGAATGGAAGCAAACAAGAGTTTTGAGGAACTCAAGCAAAATGTGGCCAAGTATCTTATTCTTGTTTTACCAGATTCTAATAAAGTTTTTACAATAGAATGTGATGCTAGTGGTGTTGCAATAGGGGTTGTTCTTAATCAAGAAGGTAGACCCGTTGCATTTTCAACGAGAAGCTAAATGAAGCAAAGAAGAAATATTCTTCTTATGATCTAGAATTGTATGTCATGGTCCAAGCATTGAAAAATGGAGGCACTATTTGTTGCCTAAGGAATTTATTGTGTATATTGATAACCATGCTCTTAGTTTCTTGAATAGATAGGAAAAACTCAACCATAGGCACATGAAATGGGTTGAGAGTTTGCAGGCTTATACCTTTACGATCAAGCATAAGAAAGAACAAGCCAACAAGGTGGTTGATGCACTTAGTAGGAGAGTTCTAATGGTGCAAGAAGTACAACTCCAAAGCATGGGTGTAGATGCACTGAAGGGAATTTATGCCGAAGATGGAGATTTCAACGAAGCATATGAGGTTTGCACCAAGTTGGAAGATAGTTTTCATTCTAATTTTTCTGAACACATTGTGCAAGATGAACTGTTGTTTAAGGGCAACCAACTATGTATTCCCAAATGTTCTATGCGGGACAATGTCATTAAAGAGAAATATTGTGGAGGTCTCAGTGGTCATTTTGGACTCAATAAGACATTAGAACTGTTATAAAGGTTCTATTATTGGCCAAAGATGCAAACTAACATCAAGACGTTTGTGGAAGGTTGTCTTGTGTGTCAAAGGGCTGAGGGAGTCTCAAAAAATGTTGGACTTTATTAGTCCTTACCCATACCGAATAGACCTTGGGAGTGTTGAGTATGAATTTTGTGATGGGGTTGCCAAGGACAAAGATAGGTTATGACAACATATTTGTGGTTGTTGATAGATTTAGCAAAATGGCCCACTTTATTCCATGTAAAACTACTAATGATGCTAGTTATATTGTAGGGATGTTCTTTAAAAAAATAGTTTGTATTCATGGTTTGCCATTGAGCATTGTATCTATTAGGGACAACAAGTCTGTGGGTCACTTTTGGAGGACCCTGTGGAAAAATTTGGGCACAAATTTATCTTTCAGTTCAACCTATCATCCTCAAATGGATGGGAAAACAGAGGCAGTTAATAGATCCTTGGGAAACCTTTTGTGATGTTTGACATAGGAACATGGAGATAGTTGGGATGTCATCATACCTCAAGTGGAGTTTGCATATAATGACTTGGTGAATTGTAGCACAGACATGAGTCCTTTTGAAATTGTGTATGGGAGACATCCAAGGGGAGTTTTTGAACTCAAGAATATGGATGGTTTGGAGAAAAGGAGTGGACATGGAGAAGATTTTGTTGAAGCAATGATGAAGTGCATGAGCATGCGAGGAAAATGTTGCAGTAAAATAGCCTTAAGGTGAAGGCTAAAGTAGATTTGAAAAGAAGAAACATACAGCTCCAAATTGGGAACTTGGTAATGGTACACTTAAACAAAGATTGACTACCTCAAGGTAGTCATACAAAGTTGATGATGGAGAAGATTGGGCCTTGTAAAATTCTGGAAAAGTACAGACAAAATGCATAGAAGGTAGCATTATCTAGAGAGGTAGCTATTTCACTTATATTTAATATCTCAGATCTCACATTGTATAAGGGTTCAAAAGAAGAAGTTGGTGCAGAAGCAACAACACTTGAATCTGATGAGTGGATTTAGCAATTGCCTTCTAAGGAGACACTAAAGATGGAAAGTGTCATCAACAACGGGGAAGAAATGAGGACAAGATACAAAGTGCACATGGAGCAATTGGTCAAGTGGAAGGGCCTTCCTAATTCTGAAGCCACTTGGTTGCCAGAAATAGAAATTCAAAGGCAAGGTGAGGACCTGCACTAGTTGGTCTCCAAGAGGACTTGAGACAAAATTTACCCTGAGAGTATGTTGCAAGAGCAACTATAGATGTTGGGCACTGGGAAGACATCCAATTTTTTATAGGGAGCTTTTTTTAGTTTTTGACAAGAACAATGTTTACATGTTTTTTTTTTTTTTTTTGGGGGGGGGGGGAGGGGTGCGGGGGCCATATTTTGGGCCCACAAGTTTTTGTTGAGTATAATTTAATCTCACTTTAGTAAAGGATAAAAAATTATAGGTCTTGTGGTTGCCAAAAACAATTGTTAATTGATTGACAGTGTTTATATATTCTCTCCAAAATCAATGGCTGGAAGTATATATTTTTTCTTTTCTATGGGAAAAAGGCCTAGAATATTGAGTGATATTGTGAAGTTATGTGTACTTTGACCTGAATAGATGAAATAAATAACATTGTGGTGGTTTCCTATTACTTTAGTTTATTTTCTATTCAATTCCAGCATGCCTCAATATTTTAACACTGCAAATTGATTAGAGATGCATATCACATTTATTGGTTTCTTTTGAATAAAATAGTAGTGGCATTTATTTTGTGTGTAGAAGTCATTACTACAGGAAGCCAGACTGACACAAAAACCTCTAGGAGTCAATTTGGGCAGAAATACCTCTCGCTTACTTGAACACCATGTGAAGTGGCCTAAGCGTGGTGGAGAGTGAGTAGGAGGAATGTATAGTATTTTCTCCATGGTTATTTGCAAGAACGAGCTGCGAGTTGATGAAACACGTGTTTGGTAAGGCAACATCTCTATGTGCTTGTTGTGAATGAATGGATTCAAACTATAGGGTGATGTTCATGTTTGAAGTTTCTGTCATTCATCTCATGACATTGTTGTAGATTTCTCCAGTTTATTCTTCTTTCCATCTCATAGTGAGGCTATTACAGACCTTCTTCTAGTTACTCCTCATCATCCTATAATACACACAATTCAACTAATCATATAATTTCAATAATATAGAAAATTAAAAAAGAAATAAATTTTTTTTATACATATTGTCATAATTCAAAAATTGTTACTTGTGATTGGTAGAAATTAATTCAAGAAAAGTGATAAATGATTCTTATCTGAAATTATGGGTTAGATTAAGAGAAATATAGTTTTGACTATGAAGATAGTTCATTTTTGCATATGCATAATTGATCTTCATGAGTATGCATTTGGACTTAGTTTTGGAAGTGTTTAAAAATGAACAAATACACATAACAATTGAGTGATGATCAAATAATCTAACTCATGATTTAACGTAACATGCAAATTAATAACTTTTCTTCTTCTAACGTATTTCTTAATGGTATAAATGTGTGTGCAATCCTTTTATGCTCATTTCTTATTACTTTTGTTTAACCTAAGCCACCTATAAATAATTTGGAACTTTCTTTTGCTATTTTTTTTGGTTTTCAATTAAAATTTGTCAAATTGTCTCTTAACCTATCAAATTGTACTAGCAAACAGACCATTAGCAAAGGGGTGAATGTGAGTTTTAAATTTGTATATGCAGCTTTAATATGTGCTTATTTTTCATTTTTTTAAAATGTTTTAACTTTAGTTAACACCTTCCTTCAAGCAGTTTATATGTTTAGTCTTCCATTTATTTTTCTCTCCAAACCTAAAGTTATTCCCTTCTCCTATAGGGCCAAAAGTTTGAGAATGAGAATTTTGTCTAAACAACATCTAAACTTTTGTCAAATTTCCCTTAATAGCTTATGAATTCAAGTGTGTATTTTATTTTAGATCAATATTTCATATCACACTTTGTGATCCATCACCAAGATGTGAGGTAGTGCCAAGAGATGCTAGTTTCTTATTTCCTTGTTTATTTCAATGCCTAGTTTTGGTTAGGATTTAGATATGAATATGTAAAATTTTGTCTAGATTTTGCATCAGTGCACCAATAATACCATCAAGAATTAGGATCACCTCTTCTTTCTGTTCCAATTATTTGTGTGTTTCCTTATTTGTTTCAATGCTTGATTTTGGTTTGGATCTATTTTTTGTGTTTATTTTGGTTACTTTGCCTAATTCTAGCTCTTCAAAGTCGACCATCCTAGAATTACTATAATGTAATCATTGAGACCCTCAATTCTTCTTGTAGACTGAAGTTGTCAATGGTTTGATACATAACCTGATTAAACTATAAAAGTTGGTCACACTAGCATGACCATGAAGGAATCTCTAAAACATTATACTTAACATGTGATGTGACATCACCTTGATCTACCCCTCAATTCTATATTTAAGATTTTTTTTTTGTGCATGTCATTTGTTTTTTTTTGCTTATTTGGTCAAATGTTAACAAGTGTTTTTTTATAGGAATGTTTCAAAGGTCTCAATGTGTTTTTTTGAGAGTTTACAAGTTTTTTTTTGCAATTATCTTGATTAATGAAAACACTCATGCAAGACAGAATAGACATGATGGTTGTTGTTAAAAATGAACAAACACACCACAACCTAGGCTAAAAGGATCGTATCCACTAAATTCTCACTTGAACCAAAGTTCGGTCACACTTATCTAGAGTGGACAACTAGAATCTTGGTAGCACAGGCTCCCCCTTACAATACACTCACTTCTCAAGCATACCAAGATCCACTTTCCAAGGGGCATCACTTTCCAAGGGACTGTTGTCTCTACTAAGGATCGCAAAAGTGTGAGATGTCTTCACAGGCATGGGTGACCCCTTGAGCCAATGGATAGAAGGATTTTGACCACTACAACAAAGGTTTTTAGTATGGGACACTTTGTTTAGTAGGTGGATGATAAACTCTTGGAGGGGGTCTCCCAGCCCGAAGAACCAGGGTTTGACGCACCTCTAAGGGTATTGGAGGAGAGCTATCACCCAACCATACCGTCGATTGGGCATTAGCCATAATCGAGCCTTTATATAGCGGTTAGAGTGGAGACCTGGCTTTAGCCTGTTACAACTCTAAAGTTGTCCCCTAGCATACTCAATATCAGATATCTAAGACTAGAAAATGAGTAAATTTGCAAATGAAATTTATTTATATACAAGATTTATTGCAAATTTTTAGGAATTTTCATTTTTTTTTCCAAATTTTTTTTTTTTTTTTTTTTTTTTTGTGGTGTAGTATTTTTTAGGATCATATTTGATTTTTAAATTTTTTTTTTCAAGATCATATGTCTTTTTTGGATTTTTTGAGGTCTTTAAGTTATGTACAGGATGTCAGCTCCAATCTGATAAGAGGCACAAAACTCTCTAATGTGGTCAAGTGGATTTCCCTTGCCTCGGTATTTATCAAATCTTGGCGTCTCAAAGTATTTTGGAAAAGGAGGCATGTATAGACCTTTATCAAATGGATTAGGACACAAATCTCGTTCAGTGCATACAACTTTCTTAAGTTGAATTAGGACACAAATCTCATTTAGTGTATACAACTTTCTTAAGTTGAAATTCCAATGCCTCAACTTGCTTAGTCAATTGTTTAAGCTTTTGGACCATCTCATCATTAGGCATGGAATCAAAAGTAGTTGTTTTCCCTTTTTTCTTCTAGGTTGAATTTTTACTTCAATGAGAGTCATGTCAGCTATGTTTTGATGCATCTGAATCTGAAGCATATGGGGATGCATCACTAGGTGGCAGCAATATGTTAGCACCATGGATACAAAATGGTTGTTGTTGTGGTTGTGTCATTTGTTGTACATGTTGTTGAGGTACCTCCACTTGTTGTTGGGTATCAGGAAATGTATGATAATATTGTTGTGGAGGTATTTGTTGGAACTGTTGTGGCACACATTGTTGTTGTTGTAGCAACTATTGTTGGTATTCTTGTTTCTTTTTTAATTGTTGTTGCCATGCCATGTATTTTTGTAGCTGTTCATTGTGTGTTTGCAATTTTTGGTCATGAATTTCTTTTTGTTGTCGCATTTGTTGTTGCTACATGGCATGTATGTCATGTGGGTTTTGATTGTGTTGTGTAATAGGAGGATTGGGTTCTTGACTCACATACTGGCATTGTTTTCTCTCTTGTTGCTTTGGTTGATGACTATGTCCTGAAGGTGCAAATAGCATCTTAAGATCTTGAACCTTATACTTTTGAGGTTCTGAGGTGTTTCCTTGGGACATCATATTCACTTGGCTTTGTTGCAATTATTGTTTCTGTTTAGGTTGTATGTTCTTTGGTGGAATTGGGGTAATTCAATTTGACTCTTTTGTTTCGATTCAGTAGGTGCACTTGTAACAATAGTTGTGGTTACCTGGGATGCATCCATAGTCAACCCCATATTAGTTGACATTGTCATGGTAATGTCAAAATTAAAGGAGTATTTTGTTAAATATCTTCCAAAAAAGGTATGTTAGGCATTCCTATTGTATAAGTATTCTTAGGTATCTCTTGTTGATGAATCATTGGATTAAGATCAACCTTTAATATTCTACAAGGATACCTTTGTGGGACATTGTTGAGATTACTTTCTTCTTGAAGTGTAGGGGGTGCATTAAAAAGGGGATTGTTATTGATTTGTCCAAAGGTATTTCTTGGCAGAACCTCAATGGTTAATTCTTTTCAAGGTCTTTTAGATGTTACCTTTGTAGTTGATGGGTCCAAAAGTTGTTTCCCTTTGTTTAAGTCTAAGTTGATCATAGGTGGAAGTTCTTCCAAGATTAGATTGTCTTGATTCTTAGACTTATGCTCCTCTAATGTAGGATTAAATTTTAATACTTCTTGAGCCATAATGTGTTTGATGTTATTTCAAAAAGAGTTGTCTTGAAATGATTTGTCCATTTGTTCAATAAGTTTTCCATACTCATTATTAGAAGAGTCATCATATATGTTTGTTGTGGCTTGTAAAATGTTTGAAGATTCCATTTTTGGGTTTGAAGAATGAAAGGCACTTGTGTTAGGTTTGTCAAACTCAAAGGAACCACTTTGTTCATCTTGGGGTGTTGTAGGTACACTTCCATATCCTAGTGGCATAGGTAAAAATATAGGTGCAAAGTTTGGTGGGACCAGTTGGAATTGTCCATATGAAGGTGAAGCAGTAGGTGAAAAACCTAAGTTACACATGTCATTTGCAAAGGATGAAGTGTCTGCTAAATTTTTCATGAAGGTTGGTTGTTTAAATTCTTGGGTGTTATCCATTGGAGGATACCTGCTTATAGGATTGACTTGTTGAGGTTGTTGTGTTTTCTTTTGTCTTGTCTTAGGAGGTTGTTGTGTTTCTGCTTGAGATGTGGACATAGTTTGATATTTACTTTGTGATTCTTTGGATAATTGAGCCCTTGTGAAAATTGGCATGATATCCTAGTATGCACCTAACTGAGATAAATGTATGCAAACTAAGGTATGGATTATTTTTTTATTTTTAAAATTTTTTTTTAAAGGTATGAAAAGTCGCCTAAGGTATGATTGTGCAAAGGTTGAAAATGCAAATGTTGTTTGAGTTTTGACTAATGGATGTAAATGCAAACTAAGACATGCTAAGGTTTAAATGCATCAAATGTTTGTTGAACTTGGACTAAGGTATGAAATGCAAAAATATAGTTTTTGGATTTTTGAAATTTTTGAAATGCAAACTAAGGATATGTATGCAAAATATATATATTTTTTTGGATTTTTGAAGGATAATTAAAATTATATGAAAACTAAGAGGGTATGAACCAATGTTTATCAACTAAGGGCTAAGATGATTATCAAGTTTGTATGCAAACTAAAATGAGGAATCAAAATGAGGTTTATGCAACCATGGTTATGCAAAATGAGGATGAGGAAGCTAAGGATATGCAAACTAAAGTTTGGAAAGAAAATGAGGCTTATGCATAGTGCAACTAAGGTAATGAAAAATGCAACTAAGGATATGCAAAGGTTTTGAATTTTGAAATTTTTTTTTTGGAAAATATTAATCAAAGAGTGAAACCTTATAAGGATGAGCAACGAATCTTGACCAAGAAAGAAAGATCAAAAGGACTAGATGAAAAAAAGGACCAAGTCAAATTCATCAAGACATAGACAAAGTTTGACTCAAAATATGAATGATAAAAGACAAATGACAAACACCAAGATCAAGATCCTTTACTCATCCATACAAGGAAATGCTCTAAGACCCATACTTTGTTTGGATTTTTCTACCAAATTTAAAGGTCCTAGGTTCAAAATGAGGACTAAAGTGAAGATTATGAGAGCTATGCAAGGACCTAGGTGCTAAATGCAAGGTATGAGAGGATCAAAATGAGGACTAAGAACTAAGAGATGAAAAATGAAAGTGCAGGATAAACCATGCAAGATAGCTTAAGTGTAATAGAATGATGATTATGCAAGATGAAAATGAGTGTTAAGGGTCATGCCAATGAACACTAAGGCTACAAGTTTCCATGTTTGCAATTTTTTCAAATGTCAACAAGTGTTTGTTCGCAGGAATGTTTCAAAGGTCTCAATGTGTTTTTGTGAGAGTACAAGTTTTTTTTGCAATTATCTTGATTAATGAAAACACTCATGCAAGACACAATAGATAGAATGGTTGTTGTTAAAAATGAAAACACACACCACAACCTAGGTTGAAAGGATTTTGTCCACTAAATTCTCACTTGAACCAAAGTTCAATTGCATTTATCTAGAGCAGACAACCTAGAATCTTGGTAGCACAGGCTCCCCCTTACAATACACTCACTTCTCGGGCATACCAAGATCCACTTCCCAAGGGACTGTTGTCTCTACTAAGGACTGCGAAAGTGTGATATGTCTTCATGGGTATGAGTGACCCCTAGAGCCAGTGGATAGAAAGATTTTGGCCACTACAACAAAGGTTTTTAGTACATGACACTCTATTTAGCAGGAGGATGATAAAATCCCGCACAAGGTCTCCCAACCCTGAGAACCATGGTTTGACACATCTCTAAGGGTATTAGAGGAGAGCTATCACCCAACCATACTGTCGATTGGGCATTACCCACAATCGAGCCTTTATATAGCAATTAGAGTGGAGACTTGGCTTTCGCCTATTATCGCTCTGAAGTCGTCCGCTAGCATACCCAATATCAGATATCTTGGCCCAAGGCAAGCTTCTCTAAAAGAATTATACATATTTCTCTTACACCCAAGATCCACGAAGGCGATGGGAGAGGATACGTCTATAATAAAACAAACCTAAAGTTAAGTTAGATTAAAAGAAAAAAAGATCCAAACTAAACTAAAAAATCATATTTAAATTAAAAGTTAAATTAATATCTAATCTAAGTTAGAAAACTAAAAAAATGAAAAATTTTAAACTAAAAACTAGATGTTAATCTACTCCTAATAACTAAATTAGAATTTACAAAGTTAAGCCTACCTATTTAAATCTAATCTAAACATAAATTAAAAACTAAATCTACATCTATTCTAATTACTTCAACTATATTAAAAATTAAGAAACAAATCAAATTTAATAACTAAAAACATTTGAAATCTAAAAATAAAAAAACTTAAATTCTAAGTGCCATATCTAAAGTTAAAGTGAATTTGTTAAAAGATCTAAAGCTCAAAAAATAGAGCAAAGAAAAAGTCTGCAATGAAGGAGGTCATCAACACTCAAAACCAAGAAATACTTAATGTTGAAAATGGAGGGTTTTAAAAAAAGATATGAACGCATCCCATTCTTTTAATCCAATTTAAATAAAATGAGGGCTATTCAATTAATGGAATGCAGATCCGAGTTGCAAAATAGTGCAGCAAAAAGATATGGTAACAAATTTAACATGTTTGATGACAAGAAACTCCCACACATACAAAGTAATAGATTTTTGATTTTTCAGCACCATCAATGATGAATATAGCCCATTATATATTGCAAGCAAAAAAGTGCAGCATTAAGAAATGAGATATACTATATTAATAAAGATATGCTGCAAATAGAAAAACATTTTCAGAAAATTGTTTTTCTTTTCTCTTCCTAATTAGGCCAGATTAGATGACATTATTAGATCCATTAAACCCCTATTTAAGGTAGGTGACTTTGCTGTTCATTTTAGATTTTCATAAGTATAAAAATATGTAACAACAAGGTTAGACTCCAATAATGCTCCAAGCTTCTTTCTTGCACCTACACACATAAGAAGAGAAAAGAACATTAGTATTGCATGTTTGCGTTGGGTTCACCAAATGTAAGACTAGAAATTGAGTAAATTTGCATAATGAAAGTAACCACAAACTTTCAAAGAAATGCAAACCAATCTAATCTACCATTGAAGCCATTGAAATGAAAGTTCATAAATAAACATGAAAAACTCATAAAAGACACTCCCTTCACACGATGCTCCAATGTTATCCTTTCTTCTCCATAGAGTTGATGTTGTTGCAGCTCCAATTGACAAGATACACCTACAACTGAAAGCAAGATAATGATATTATAGCAAGATGATGTGATAGTGAGAATACTTGGATTGTGGTTAGCTAAAACAAGTGCATATTGGCTCAATTTATAGGATTTTGAAGCCAAGTGTAAGAAATGGAAAGAAAGAATGGAAAAGAGAAAGATGTCATAATTATGTGTGAATTTTGGAAATTGCTATGAAAAAGAGGTGAAATTGGAAAATTATGACACAATATGACAAATTATGACAATGTGAAAGTATTATGCATAGAAATGTGTAAGAAAAAATGGAAGAAGAAACTATACGAAAAATGCATAGAAAGATGTAAGATGTGTAAGCTAAAAATTAGGAATGTGTAAGAGTGGGAAATTTTGAATTTTAAAAAACTCATAATTCCCTCTAAAGTGGACATTATAAATTATAGAATTGGAAATAGAAAATGGAAAATGAGGAATGAGAAATTAGAATTAGAATTTAGGAAATTAGGAATTCTCATGATTCATGAAAATGGAATCAATTAATTAATAAAGATTAATTAATTGATAATGGTTAGTAAAAAGGAATAATTGATAAGAGGGGTTGAAATTAAATGATCAAGACATAGGAATAGACTATGGGTTATCTAATCCTATAGGAGAAATTAAAAAATTGATTGGCCAAGATGATGAAATAAATGCAAGATAATCCTAGTGAAGGATCATGATGAAAATACAAATCAAATGTGATGATGTAAAAAAATGATTGAATGAAATAACCAATGCTAGATGAATGATAGGAAATGGTGATTTGCCAAGGACACATGACAAGGGTTGATGACATATGACATTTAATAAACATTGTAAATACCACAAGATTGATTAAAATTGATTGATAGCAATTAATCACAATAACACCAACAGACATAGTCAATGCTATCAAATTAATTGAATAAAGACATGACTAGACATTGAAGGACTCAACGATGGCGAGGATCAAATTGATGAATAATGATGATATGCCAAGGACACATGACATATATTAATGAATATTGATAAGGCACCGAAGGATGTAACAATGCCTAAAGGATTAATGATGATGAGATGATATTGAAATGGTTTTTGAATTGATTCTGAGATGATTTGCATTTTGATGGAATGATGATCAATTTGGACAAAAGATCAAAGTTAGTGAAATGATAAAATGGGACAAGTTATGATGCAAAAGTGATAAAAGAGTTGGTGTGAACCATTTTTAAGCATCTACATTTTGCCCCTCTTTGATACAATGTGATTATGAGCATTGTGTCAAAGAATAATAATGAAAAAGATCAATGCCCTAGTGAAATTAAAAGAAGGATGTAGGGTGCCCCCTCAAAAAAAATTGGTCAAGAAATTGACTTGAGGGCAGTTTTTTCCAAAATGAAAAGAGGATGAGATAAAGAGATTAATGAAAGAAACATGAGTAGAAGACGAAAATGAGACTAAAAAGAGTGATGAAGCTTGCTTTCATAGGTGCACTTTACGTCATAAGAGCTTTATTTTTATGTAGCAAATAGAATGCAATGCATCGTGACATAGAGAGCCAAAGCGAAAGTGCAAGCCTTTTGCATAAACAAACACAATGCAGACAAAGAATGACCTTATCCATCATAAGGCATAGAGTTGTGCCCTATACTATCAAAGAACATTTTAAAAACAAAGACAAAAATGATCATGAACCATCCCGACCACTCTCATAAATCAATTTATATCATCAAGTAGCATAGGAACATGATCAAAAGAAAACAAAGCAAAAAAAAAAAAAAAACTCACTAAACAGTAGGAGCCAACAACCATTATGATATGTGATTATTTTCTTTATTAAGTGTTGGTTGGGATTTCAAATATTGATGTTTCATAGGTCGATTGTTGAAGGTTGGTTCTAGCAATTATGTGTGGACCTCGTCAAAGCATGATTTCATTGAAGTGCAAAATTTAAGTTAGAGTCTACATGTGCAAATGTTTAGCAAAAGAAGTGATTATTTACATTGATTATGTACAAGGTTTATTGCAAATTTTTAGGATTTTTCATTTTTTTTTGTGTCCAAAAATATTTGGTTTTTTTTTTGTGTTACAATTTTTTTTAGTACATTTTGGAATTTGTAGGTTTTTTTTTCATGTTCATATTTAATTTTTAGTGTTTTTTCAGGACATTTTATGATTTTTAGGGATTTTTTCCAGGACATTTTATGATTAAAAAAAAAAGTTTTTCAGGACAATGTATGATTTTTTTGTGTATTTTTTCAGGATCATATTTGATTTTTATAAAATATTTTTTTCAAGATCATATGTGGTTTTTTTGGATTTTTTCAGGTCTTTAAGGTATGTACAGAATATCAGCTCCAATCTGATAAGAATGATGAGTCCATTGGACTAACCATGGTCAGGAAGTTTGCCCTAATTCAAATTCAAAGTCATGGGATTCATAGGTAAATGATATATAGAGGCCAAGGACAAGGTATGTACAAATTGGTGATGCATGAGAAAATAACATTTGATATTAGCCAATTTGCAGGCCACGATCAGGGGCTAAGAATAAGATGTGATTAGGGAATGAGGGGGAAAACCAAATAGAATGCTAATAGATGGAGGAGTAATGACTTGCTACACGTGGCGCCTATTTGCCAGTTTTTCACCAAGGTACTTGCCCAAAGCACATGTTTGCCAAGTTTTCACTTTTGGATGAAAATTTTCTCTTCTTTCACTTTTTCATGCCAAGACACTTGTTTGCCAAGTTTTCATCAAGGCATTCATTTTTTCATGACCTTTTTTTTTTTCAATTTTTTGATTTTTTTCAGGATTTTTTTTCCCATTTTAAATTTTTTTTTTTTTGGACTTTTAGGCAGAATAATGAATGTCATTGACGAATGCTATGAAGAAATATGTTGTTAGTGCTACTAGCTAATGATCTTTGGATCCATGATTGACCATCACTATGCAAGATTCATTCTAAGTCTGTAGCTGAAATCAAACCACTGGGAAGGCCTCGAGATATACCATCTTGTACCATATGTAAGATAATGTCCTCTTCTTGTAAACCAGGGCATTTGAGGATAATTGGGTCAAAGGATATATTGTATGGATGCCACTAATGATGACGTACTCAAAGGCTCGCTGGATGGGGGTCTGATTGTGGGTGTTGAACAAGTTAGGAAGTTGGATTTGGGGGTGAGCAACTAGATATACTTGGAAGGATTGGGAGGATTGAGATCAACATCTTCCCACATGAAGGTTGATCAAGAGCACTCAAAAAGACTTCATGGAATGTTGAACACTAGAACACTAGTATTCATGGCATCATCTTTTTCATGTTGTATCCTTGGGAGCTGCTTAGCTTCTGAATTTTGATGGTCTAATGGTGTCTTTTAGTTTTCACCAAGAGGCCTACATTTGTCAATTTTTTCTATTTTTGCTTTGCAACTAGAAGGTGGAGTTGGATCCCCAAAATATGCCAATGTGTTCACTTTAAGAGAAATTGCTTCTTTATGATCACCAATTTTAATGCCTTCATAGATTTCAAAGTCTATTGTGAGAGCATCATCATTGCTGAATTGATCAAAACTTAGAGGTCCATGCTTGTTCCAATCCAATAGCTTAGGTAAATGTAAGGGTATGTCATCATTAGTGTTGAATGGGCTTTGGTTGAAAGTATATATATGGATATCTAGTTTAGTGGTATAATTGGGGTCATGCTCAAAAGCTAGAGGACTATTGGTTTCAAGTTGGGTATCCTTAGATGCCTTTTCATTGTTCAAAGCATTCATTGTCTTACACATAGGTACCATAGTACTAGGAGGACCTATTTGTAATGGTTTGAATCCAAGCCCCAAACTAGGAGGTTGTCCTTTCGTAGTGATAAGTTCAATTATTCCTTGTTTCTAATATCCAAGACAACTACATCTGTCATAGCCTTATTTTTGCATGATAATAAACCCAAATCATACTTGCTAGGAGATATCAAAGTGGGTTCTTGTTCTTCTTTTTCTTTCTCAATATAGATAGATGTATTCTCATAAACATGTTCTTCAAGTGACCACTTCTGCCAATGAAATTGATAGAAGTGGCATTTTCTATATTGACCTTAGAATGTTGTTCTTGCAATATAGGTGTGATTTACCATAATATTGGGGAGAAGGTGGTGACTCCCTAATGTGGAATACTTGAGACATAAAGTACTCTCCACACCCATTGTCTTCAATCTTCAACTTTTCCTTGGCCTTATTGAGGAGTATATCAACATCCACATACTTAGAGGAATCTATGGATTGTGTTTCATTGTTTGTTGGGACTCGGTATGTAGTAGCATCTCTCAGATTAGCACAAAATTGAAAAGGATTTGGATCACCAAGGATAGTAATTTCCATGTCATTGTAGGAGAACTTGAGACATTGGTGATATGCGGACGGAACTACTTGTGTAGCATGGATCCAAGGGCATCCCTATATCATATTACAATTCATTTCAATATCTAAAACTTGGAATAATGTATTATCTATAACAGGACCAACTCTGATAGGTAATATTATGACCCCCTTGGAGAAACATTCATCATCATCATATGCCTTTATTGTGATCCTACGAGAGGCATCAATGTCATCTTTAGAGTAACCAAAACATTTGATAACTTGCATGGTACAAATATTAAGTCTTGCTCCACCATCTACCAAGACTCGTATGACCTTAGCATTATGGACAAAGACTTTGAGATGAAGGGGATCATTGTGGTTAAGTCCATTTCGGGGAACATCACGAGGTGAAAATATGACATGTTGTGATGTTGACAAGCACCTTATCATGGCCTAAAACTATGCAACATCAATTTTATTAGGAACTATAGATTCTTCTAGTGTTTCGTCAAGGATTTTCTGGTGCTAAGGGGATGAGTGTAGCAAATCAAGAATAGATATTTGTACGGGGTCTTGCCAAGCTGGTCAACAAGGTTATAATCAAAAGTACCTAGAGGTCTAGAGGAAGTTGCAGGTCTAAGAGGAGCTAAAGGTCTTGAAGGGGCTCCTAGTAAGGTAAGTTTTGTATGATGGATAGTAACAACACATTAAGGATCTTGGTTCTTGATGGTAAATGTGGACACATGTGTATCAAGCTCCTCAAAGTAGTTGATAGTATAGTCATATTCAGTGCGGGTGTAGTTAACATTGGATTTAGCATTTGAATTTGAACTAGAGGCTTTTTCTTTATCATGGTCCACCAAAGGATTTTTGAAAATGGTGTGATCAGTATTGGAGGATAATAATGATGACAGATCTACCTCAACCAATCCTTGGTCTATCAAGTCTCGAACTGCATGTTTAAGTTGAAAATAAGAAGTTGTCTTATGTCCTTTTGTTCGATGGTAATCATAGAATTTCTTTTCATCCCACCAAGAAGGTTTTACTTTTGGTTCATCTTTGACTACTGGTAGTTGTAGAAAGTTATTTTGGATCAATTGTTGTAGGACAACATCAAGTGGTAACCTCAAGGGTGTAAATTTTTGGTCTTTATTTCGAGGAGGTTGTCTAAATCAATTTTGAGCTGAGGTATCGAAGGTTTGTGTTTGAGGTGTTGTATGAGATGTAGTTTGTGTGTTTTTTGTACTAGGACCCTTGATAGTGAACTTGGGTTGTGTAGTATTATTAATTCGAGCATCAACAATACCATCATTTTTGACATTCTTGTTATTAGAAAAGAACTTTGGTTTATCAGTGTATGTGTTCATGTTGTTTGTATCCTTTTGATCTTTATGATTCCCATGAAAATAATGACATCTTCAATTCTAACTCCTTTTTTCATTAACTTGGCAATGGTGCTAGGAATTTTCATCTTAAGTTCATACATCAACTCAGGAACTAAGTTCTCAATGCATAAGTTCACTTGTTGTTCTTTGGGGATATCTATTGGGATTTGATTGGCAATATTTCTCCAATGTAGTAAGAATATCATAAATGGTTCTCCAGTCTTTTTCTTTGTTGCACATAGATTAGATAATGTCACTTCATTTGTTACGATAAATGAAAAATGGGATATAAATTTTTCTACCAATTCATTCCAAGATTTGATATTGCCAAATAGTTTAGAGTACCATTCGAGTGTTGGTCCACCAAGGCTTCAAAGAATTAATCTCATAAGATACGTTTGTTGTTGACCTATTTTCGTACAAGAGGCATAAAACTCTATAATGTGGTCAAGTGGATTTCCCTTGCCTCAATATTTATCAAGTCTTGGTGTCTCAAAGTGTTTTGGAAAAGGAGGTATGTATAGAATTTTATCAAATGGATTAGGACACAAATCTCGTTCAATGTATAAAATCTTCTTCTGGGTTGACCTTTTACTTCGATGAGAGTCATGTCGGCTATGTTCTGATGCATCTAAATTTGAAGCATATGGGGATGCATCACTAGGTGGCAACGATATTTTAGCACCATGGATATGAAATGGTTGTTGTTGTGGTTGTGTCATTTGTTGTACGTGTTGTTGAGGTACCTCCACTTGTTGTTGGGTCTCTAGAAATGTATGATATTGTTGTTGTGGAGGTATTTGTTGGAATTTTTGTGGCACATATTATTGTTGTTGTAGAAACTATTGTTGGTATTCTTGTTGCTTTTTTAATTGTTGTTTCCATGCCATGTATCTTTGTAATTGTTCATTGTGTGTTCACAATTTTTGGTCATGAATTTCTTTTTGTTGTCACATTTTTTGTCGGTACATGGCATGTATGTCATGTGGGTTTGATTGTGTTGTGTAATAGGAGGATTGGATGCTTGACTCACATATTGGTGTTGTTTTCTCTCTTGTTGCTTTGGTTGATGATTATGTCCTAAAGGTGCAAATAACATCTTAAGATCTTGAACCTTATACTTTTGAGGTTCTGAGGTGTTTCCTTCGGACATCATATTCACTTGGTTTTATTGCAATTTTAATTTCTGTTTAGGTTGTATGTTCTTTGGTGGAATATGCATAATGTCAATGAGACTCTTTTGTTTTAATTCAATAGGTGTACTCGCAACAATAGTTGTGGTTACACGGGATGTATCCATAGTCGACCCAATATTAGTTGACATTGTCATAGTTGATAATGTTAAAAGCAAAGGGGTATTTTGTTGAATGTCTTCCAAAAAAAGTATGTTAGGCATTCCCGTTGTATAAGTATTCTTAGGTATCTCTTGTTGATGAATCATTTGATTAAGGTCAACCTTTAATGTTCTACTAGGATACCTTTGTGGGAAATTGTTGAGATTACTTTCTTCTTGAAGTGTGGGAGGTGCATCAAAAAGGGAATTTTTATTGATTTGTCCAAAGGTATTTCTTGGTGGAACCTCAAAGGTTAATTCTTTTCGAGGTCGTTTAGATGTTACCTTTGTAGTTGATGGGTCCAAAAGTTATTTCCCTTTGTCTAAGTCTAAGTTGATCATAGGTGGAAGTTCTTCCAAGATTAGACTGTCTTGATTCTTAGACTTATTCTCCTCTAATGTAGGATTAAATGTTAATACTTCTTGAGCTATAATGTGTTTGATGTTCTTTCGAAAAGATTTGTCCATTTGTTCAATAAGTTTTCCAAACTCATCATCAGAAGAGTCACCATATATATTTGTTGTGGCTTGTAAAATGTTTGAAGGTTCCATTTGTGGTTTGAAGAATGAAAGGTACTCGTTTTATGTTTTTCAAACTCAAAGGAACCACTTTGTTCATCTTAGGTTGTTGTAGGTACACTTCCATATCTTGGTGGCATAGGTAAAAATATAGGTCCAAAGTCTGGTGGGACCAATTGGACTTGTCCATATGAAGGTGAAGTAGTAGGTGGAAAACCTAAGTTACACATGTAATTTGCAAAGGATGAAGTGTCTACTAAATTTCTCATGAAGGTAGGTTGTTGAAATTCTTGGGTGTTATCCATTGGAGGATACATGTTTATAGGATCAACTTGTTGAGGTTGTTGTGTTTTCTTTCATCTTGTCTTAAGAGGTTGTTGTGTTTCTGCTTGAGATGTGGACATAGTTTCATATTTACTTTGTGGTTCTTTGGATGAGCCCTTGTGAAAACTGGCATGATATCCTAGTATGCACCTAAGTGAGAGAAATGTATGTAAACTAAGGTATGCAAGATTTTTTTGTTTTGTTTTTTGTTTTTTGGGATATATGGTATGAAAATGCACCTAAGGTATGATTGTGCAAAGGTTGAATGCAAATGTTGTTTGAGTTTTGACTAAGGAATGTAAATGCAAACTAAGACATGGTAAGGTTTAAATGCATCAACTGTTTGTTGAACTTGGACTAAGGTATGAAATGCAAATATATAGTTTTTGGATTTTTGGAATTTTTGAAATGGAAACTAAGGATATGCAAAGGTTTTGAATTTTGAAGAAAAATATTTGGAAAATATTAATCAAAGAGTGTGACCTTATAAGGATGAGCAACGGATCTTGACCAAGAAAGAAAGATCAAAAGGACTGGATGAAAGAAAAGGACCAAGTGAAATTCATCAAGACATAGACAAAATTTGATTCAAAAGATGGCTAATAAAAGACAAATGACAAAGACCAAGATCAAGATCCTTTACTCATCCATACAAGGAAATGCTCTAAGACCCATATTTTATTTGGATTTTTCTACCAAATTTAAAGGTCCTAGGTTCAAAATGAGGACTAAAGTGAAGATTATGAGAGCTATGCAAGGACCTAGGTGCTAAATGCAAGGTATGAGAGGATCAAAATGAGGACTAAGGACTAAGAGATGAAAAATGAAAGTGCAAGATAAACCATGCAAGATAGCTTAAGTGCAATAGAATGATAATCAAGCAAGATGAAAATGGGTCTTAAGGGTCATGCCAATGAACACTAAGGCTATAAGTTTCCACGTTTGCAGTTGTTTAAATGTCAACAAGTGTTTGTTCCCAAGATTGTTTCAAAGGTCTCAATGTGTTTTTGTGGGAGTGTACAAGTTTTTTTTTAGCAATTATCTTGATTAATGAAAACACTCACGCAAGACACAATAGACAGAATGGTTGTTGTTAAAAATGAACAAACACACAATAATATAAGCTAAAAGGATTGTATCCAATGAATTCTCACTTGAATTGAAGTTCAGTCATGGTTATCCAGAGTGGACAACTTAGAATCTTGGTAGCACAGGCTCCCCCTTATAGTGCACTTACTTCTCGGGCATACCAAGATTGACTTCCCAAGGGGCATCACTTCCCAAGGTAATGTTGTCTCTATTAAGGACCACAAAAGTTTGAGATGTCTTCATAGGCATGGGTGACCCCTTGAGCCAGTGGATAGAAGGATTTTAGCCACTACAACAAAGGTTTTTAGAATGGGACATTTTTTTCAGTAGGTGGATGATGAACTCCCATAGGAGGTTTCCCAACCCTAAGAACCATGGTTTGATGCACCTCTAAGGGTACTGGAGGAGAGCTATCACCTAGCCATACTGTCGATTAGGCATTACCCACAATCAAGCCTTTATATAGCAGTTAGAGTGGAGACCTGACTTTGGCCTATTACCACTTTGAAGTCATCCCCTAACATACCCAATATCAGATATCTTGGTCCAAGGAAGGCTTCTCTAAAATAATTATATTGATTTCTCTTACACCCAAGATCCACAAAGGTGAGGGGAGAGGATACATCTGTATAACTCTTTGGGATTTTGTTAACACTACTAAAATGCCAAGCATAAGAGAAAATTTTATTCTAGAGCACCAAAGCCAAGTGTTTGCTAATCTACTAAAAAATAGACATAATGTTTTGACAAACACACAAGGTATTCATACGTCTTGCATCAAATGCATTAATAGTTTTTAGTATATTTCTTCATCAACTGAAAAAAAAGGACATCTCCTCCTTCCTACATTAAAAAAATAATAAAAAATTAGTCTCTACAAGTTAAAAAATTAGTTTCTAAGAGATAAATCAAATCTATTTTAACAAAACAAAACAAACCTAAAGTTAAGTTAGATTAAAAGAAAAAAAAAAAAAAAAAATCCAAACTAAACTAAAAATTAGATTTAAATTAAAAATTAAATTAATATCTAATCTAAGTTAGAAAACTAAAATTTTTTTTATTTTAAACTAAAAACTAGATATTAATCTACTCCTAATAATTAAATTAGAATTAACAAAATTAAGCCTACCTATTTAAATCTAATCTAAAGTTAAATTTTAAAAAAAAACTAAACCTAAATCTATTCTAAAAACTAAAAACTAAAACTTAAATAAAGAAAAAGAGAAAGAGAAACAAAACTAATTTACATACTTTAAAAAACAAATCTGAAAACTAAGTTTAAGAAGAATTAAATCTAAGTTTCACATGGTCTTTCTAAACTTAAAGTAAATTGAGTTAAGAGATGTAATGTTAAAAAAAAATCTACAATGGAGGAGTTTTACAATGCCAAAACACAACAAATAGTCAATGTTGAAAATGGAGGATGTTAAGTGATACGAGTGAAATGCAGCCTTTAAATTAATTTGAGAAAAATGAAGGTTGTTTAATTAATGGATTGCAGATTTGATTTGCAAAAATAGTGTAGCACTATCATGGGATAAAGAGCAACAAAATGCCAACACATACAAAGTGATAGATTTCTGATTTTTAATCAAATATATTTCTGAATTTTGACAAATAAATTTCAGCTTCTAGATATGCAATTTTAGATTTTTGAGACAAATTTGTTTTAGATTTTTGACTTAATCAAAATCTGCAAATTTATTTTGTAATTTCAGATTTATTGTGACACAAACAAATCTATGATAAAGATTCATTTGGCATCTCATTTATCAAATATAAAATGAAAACATTAGAGTCAAGACATTTGAACTATCTTATGAAATATGACAAAGCATAAAAGTTCTTTGATCCTCCTAATTAGATCTATGTGACTTTGTTGTTCATTTTAGATTTTTAGAAGTATGAAAATATGTAACAACAAGATTAGACTCCAATAATGCTCCAAGCTTCTTCCTTGCACCTGCACACATAAGAAGAGAAAAGAACATTAGTATTGCATGTTCACGTTGGGTTCACCAAATGTAAGACTAGAAAACAAGTAAATTTGCATAATGAAAGCAACCACAAACTTTCAAAGAAATGCAAACCAATCTAATCGACCATTGAAGCCATTGAAATGAAAGTGCATAAATAAACATGAAAATTCATAAAAGACACTCCCTTCACATGATGCTCCAATGCTATCTTTTCTTCTCCATAGAGTTGATATTGATGTAGCTCCAATTGACAAGATACACCTATAACTGAAAGCAAGATAATGATATGATAGCAAGATGATATGATAGCGAGAATACTTGGATTGTGGTTAGCCAAAACAAGTACATAATGGCTCAATTTATAGGATTTTGAAGCCAAATGCAAGAAATGGAAAGAAAGAATGGAAAAGAGAAAGATGTCAAAATCATGTCTGAATTTTAGAAATTGCTATGAAAAAGAGGTGAAATTGGAAAATTATGACACAATATGACAAATTATGACAATGTGAAAGTATTATGCATAGAAATTTGTAAGAAAAAATGGAAGAAGAAACTTTAAGAAAAATGCATAGAAATATGTAAGATGTATAAGTTAAAAATTAGGAATGTGTAAGAGTGGGAAATTTTGAATTTAAAAAAAATTATAATTCCCTCTAAAGTGGAAATTATAAATTATAGAATTGGAAATAGAAAATGGAAAATGAGGAATGAGAAATTAGAAATTTAGGAAATTAGGAATTCCCATAATTCATGAAAATGGAATCAATTAATTAATAAAGATTAATTAATTGATAGTAGTTACTAAAGAGGAATAATTAATAAGAGGGGATGAAATTAAATGATCAAGACATAGGAATAGACAATGGGTTATCTAATCCTATAGGAGAAATTAACAAATTCATTGGCCAAGATGACGAAATAAATGCAAGATAATTCTAGTGAAGGATCATGATGAAAATACAAATCCAATGTGATGATATAAAGAAATGATCGAATGAAATAACCGACGCTAGACGAATAATAGGAAATGGTGACTTGTTAAGGACACATGACAAGAATTGATGACATATGACATTTAATGAACATTGTAAATGCCACAATATTGATTGAAATTGATTGATAGGGATTAATCACAATAACATCAAAAAACACAGCCAATGCTATCAATTAATTGAATAAAGACATGATTAGACATTGAAGGACTCAACAATGCCGAGGATCAAATTGATGAATAATGATGATATGCCAAGGACACATGACATATATTAATGAATTTTGATAAGGCACTAAAAGACATAACAATGCCTAAAGGATCGATGATGATGAGATGATATTGAAACAATTTTTGAATTGATTCTGAGATGATTTGCATTTTGATTGAATGATGATCAAGTTGACCAAAAGATCAAAGTTAGTGAAATGATAAAATGAGACAAGTTATGATGCGAAGGTGATAAAAGAGTTGGCACGAACCATTTTTGAGTGTCTACAGTTAGGTGAACCCACAATAATGGGTTATACTTTTTTGGAGGAAGGAATTCCTCCAAAAATTGAAATCATGAGTTTTTTGCTCAAGGAATTTCGATAGAAATCCCTAAAGAGCTTTGATAGAAAGTCCTTTACTTTCTATTGAAGTATCTTTTTTAGGTACTTTCGATCAAAAGTAAAGTACTTCCAATAAACAGTACATAGTTAAAATCATATAAATTTTTTGAAATAGTTTTGATAGAAACTAACTAAAATACTTTTGATAGAAAGTCTATGAGTAAGCATACTTTACAAAGGCTAAATAATTTATGAAGAAGTCTTGGCTCAGAGACTCAATTAAAGGGCACAAATGGAAAAATTAAGACATGCCCATTTGCATTGAACATGTACTCAAAATAAGCTTTCTAACAATTATAGTTTTGATATATTTTGATTTCATTTTGTACATGTTTTTTGACGTAAATCAAATATAGGTTTATTGCCCAAAATAAACCTTTATATTGGACACTTGTGGAAAAATAGTAAACAAGAGAACAATTTTTTTGAAAAATAACTAAAAGCTCCATATTCGAGTCCTCTTTCCATAAAAAAAAAAGAAAATTTGAAATTAGAAAAATATGAAATAAGTTGCATTCATCAAAAACAAGGTATGTCAAATAGAGTCATGTCAACTTTAAATGTTGATAAAATATGCAATACTAAAGATAATGACATTAAACCAAATGCATGGGCTTGGTATGGATATTAACAAACTAAATTCAAAAGAATCACATTGATATTTATTATAGCTTATGTGTGTAAAACATATAGCTCACGTTTTTGACAACATACAAATTTTCTTGGGAGAAAGATTAATTAAACCAAATAAGTTCAAAAATAATATAAAAATTATATTTAGAATCTACACATAAAATCCTAAAAGACTCTAATTCACTTCATCTTTAAATTTGTAACCGTTAAATGATAATTCACATTCAAAAGTTAAAGTTTTTTTAAGATTGACAATTCAGTGTCTATGGCATTCATTATCTTCTTCTTTGGTGTGCATTTACATCCATGGCTCCATGATGTGGTTTTGGTAGATCCATTGCATTTGTGGATATTTCTTTCATCCTTCATTGCAAATTCAACATTGACAACATACAAGCAAGGGTTTCTTCAAGCAAGGTGGATATTTACATTTGTCTTGCCTTCCTTTCATATTTTACATCTCAATTTCAAGGTTAATACCTCAATCTAGGGCTTGACTATTGCAAGCCCTCATCTAACAAAACAAACCCCAATTTTTACTATGTATGTTTATGATATCTAAACTATTGTTGTAAATCTGAAAAACTCATTACAACCTTTCTAAAGAAGATGTGTCTACTTTTCCACTATGCCTAAGAAACATGTCCATATTCTCATAAAGTGTCTAGAAACTTTACCACCAATTAAACCTATTCATGGAGGTCTAAGAAAAATAATGTTTTCTAGGTTTTCTATCATGATCATAATTCATAGTCAGAAGTTCAGTTACATGCTTAGACCAATGATTTTTGGAGAAAATATACATTTTCTTGTGCATTTAGAGGTAAGAACTTTATCATTCATTTCATCTTTTCTTCTAATTCTTTTTCATTATCTTGATTGGGTTGATTGCATAAATTTAGCACATAGATTTATCTTACTCTTCATATTAAATTGATTAGTTCAATTTTACAGTTACATTACACATTTTTAATCAATTTACATTACATGAAAGGGAACTTTCTTGCATACTTCCTTGATAGAATTTAGATTTATTATTGGCACCATTTCATCCATTTGGGTTTTTGCTAATCTAACTTGGGTTATATTGAGAGTTGTAACTAGAAGCCCCTCAAAATATTTTTGCACACCTAAAGAGTCTCCTATTTTTTAAATTGGAGTTAGATCCATTGATCTCTCTTATTTCTTTATTGTCAATAGGTGTTTAACTTCTTTTGGTGAACCCAACGTATTTCCACTTTTTGACAGTTGAGTTAGATCCTTGGATCTCCCTTATTTTTTATACTAAACATTTTGGTGAACCCAACTGATGCCCCTTTCTTTTTGAAGTTAGATTGTTTATTTGTATTGGGATTTATATTTTTCTATATTGTGGAGTTGGATTGTTTTATCTCTTCTTTGTGCATTTGGTTAATCTTCTTTTGCATTGCACATTGAGATTAGTTTATATGTATTTCTCTCATGATGCAAAGTTGTTTTAAGCATTTTTCCTCTACCACTCTATCCCATTTGTGATAAAACAACATCCTCCTTTAAAATATGTTTCCTATAAAAAGGAATTAATTTAGTTTATATGATCTTGCTTTGTCCTCTCTTACATCACCTTATAAGGAACCATTACGACAAGCATATGATTTTAACCTTTCTCTTAATGGTGTTTCTCTTTGTGAAGAAGAGTTGGGGATTTATGTTAACTACTCTCTTGATATAAGCCTTATCTATGGAGACTTTTTGGTAATGCTGATTCTATACCTTATTTCAATTGCTTTATATTTTCTTATATGGTGTGCTTCTTGATAGAGATATTCTTACCTTTGATGACTCTCCTATTTGGGACAAACCCTTGGATGATGACATGGATTACTCTCTTCCTCATGAAAGAACCTTAGTTCAAAAGGATGATATCATGGTTGACACCTCTTCTATATCATTTCAACATGGCATACATGATATTTCTCCTTATCCTAATACATATGTTAGAAAGTAAAGTCCACCAAGATAAATGGTGGGGGTGGGGGGGGAAGTGGGTGAATTAGTTATCAGATCAATATAACTTTATCAACCTTATTAAACCTTAAGCATGTGAGAAATATAATTAGAAAGCATAAGAAGATACACACACAATAACACCATATATGTTAACTAGGGAAATCCTTGATCAGAGGGAAAACTCTAGTGGGATGGTACCCATAAAATAATGTACTAATATAAAAGTTCCTTGTAAGAGGATGGACTCTATTAGTAGCTAATGAAATACATTCAGTACATATTAGTCCTTGTTACAAGACTTTGAATCCCTATTAGGATATTCATATTGGCATCTCTAATTTTTGTTGTCTGTTAGTGTCAAACACTTAGTCATATATAAGGCAGAGTCAGTCAGTCATCATTGTAACCGAGTTACTCTATATAGGTCAAGTCATATAAAGACTTGTAAATAACATGTATAAGTAGAGCTCTATAGGATTTGAGAAAGTCTTTGGTCATTGAGTACTTTCTATACATGTTGAGTATAGTGAATGTTGAGAAGTCAGAGCACATAGATGTTGAGTTATGTAGAAGGAGCCAAGTATAGTTAAGGTTGACCAATAATAGGAAGAATAGTTATGAATGAGCATCAAAGACAAGTATGTGTTGAGTAACACAAAGAGAAAAAAAATGTCTAGAATGATACAAACTTTGAGGTAAACTATTTTGAGCTAACATGAACATTACACTTAATGATCGTAGAGTTTGTTAAAAAGGTTGGTATATGTTCTGACGTGGATCCTCAATCCCTATGATGAATGGACAACCAATTAGATGAAGAGTCAAAAAGGGAAGTTTCTAAAAGACTCTACAAATGTCTTGAAATAGGTAGAACCAAACCCTATTTTAAAAATACGGAGTGAGTTATCGTGGAAGAGAGTGGATGATAATGTGAAGGAAGTGAAGTATTGTGTGAAGGAGTTAATTTTTGGATGTTGCATGCAAAAGTTATGAAGAAAAAAGTTAGCAACTTAATGAAGCAATGAAGGAAAAAGTAAAGACATATCATATAAGAAATCAAATCAGAGATTGGAAGGAGGGGATCTATAATTAGCATTGTAAGTGTAGACCGAAGGATCATGTACAAACTCAGTTTTGATAGATTGAATAAGGGAAAATCTCTTAACAAAGTGATTTTAAAAGACCTTTGTAAATATCTTAACAGAGTCCTTACTTCATTGTAAGTGTTAAATCCTTCAATCAAGGTAGACCTACTAGTCTTATATAGCTTTTAATACAGTAGACCCCTCACATGGTAGATCATCAAAAGTGATCAAATTATAGTCCTAATAGGCTAATTTTGTTATTGTAGTATTGAATATTTGTGGGTGTCATCCCCACCCCAATTTTACCTTCACCTTGGAGGGTTTATGGGTTACCAAAATCTTTTGTGTTATGTTTTTATATTTTATGAATGTGATACTTAGTTAGGTTTATTTCAACATTTGATATTTCAAGTTATGTTATGCATAAGCTAGTAATGAGATGGTCAATATGGTGAATCCAGTAAAGTTATTTTGAAGGATAAAAAATGTATAGATCCTAATTCACCCCACCCCACCCACCTAGCATGTCAATTTCCCAATAAACATCCAACAATTAGTATTAGAGCATTGGTTCTCTTGAAAGAAGTCTAATAGCTTGTGAGTTCAGATCTTGGAGATGGAAGCTTACAAATTGGGAAAGATTATTGACAACCAAGTGATTGACATCAACTCATACTGAATCAACATAAAATAGAAAGAGAGGAACTGAGGAAATCCCTAATAAAGAGAAAAGATATGGCCATTCAACAGAATGCCACAATTTATCAAGAAGTTGACACACAAGGACTTCTTGATGATTGAAATTCTAATGAAAGTGATGCAACCATTGTAGATCTATTAGAGAAGAACAATATCCTGAATGAAGAAGTTAGAGGATTGAAAAAGAGCATGAAATCTAATTAGTAAGGCTATGTGAAGTGATCGAACCAAAGAAGAAAGCTAAAGAAGACAAAGTTGTGGCTAAAGAAGACCAAAAAAATGGCTATCAAACTTGAAGAAAGGCCATCTTATGTACAAAATCTTAGAAATAATCAACTAGAGATGATGAATCAAATGACGCTTGCAAATCAAGAATTGAATAGGAAAGACACAAAGATAGAAAATATGAGATCACAAAGTGACCTACTAAGGAATGAGTTAAGATCTGAGAAAGAACTTGTAGAGAGAATGAACAAGCCCAGTGAAGCATTGAGATACTTTGAAGAATTGATAAGATCACATAGGTCATCTAAAAACTCATCCAGACTAGGACATATAAAGCAACATTCATCTACTGAAAAAGGAGAATCATCCAAGAGTGGAGAGCTAAGGAATGCAAAATCAAAAGAAAAACCTACATGCTATCATTATGATGTTGGAATTACAATAGGAAAGGTAAAATTCTGAGGGGGTGGGGGGGGCCTGAATCAATTTTTTAAACTTCTACTCATAAAAACTTTCACCACACATCCATCTTATACATTCTCTAAGTAAACTAAAATACCATGTAAAGTAGGTACATCTAAAACATGAAAACAAGTAAACACATATGACACCAGATATGATTACCCAAAAAATGTCCAATGAGAAGGTAAAACCAGGGTGGGGATGACACCCACAAATCTTCACTACTGCAATAATAAAGTGCATCCAATGAAGGTTACAATGTTTTGATCATGAGACATGATCTACCCTGTGAAGGTTCTACCCTATTAAAGGCTTACAAAGATTGTTAAATCTTACCTTGTTAAAGGATTTCAACACCCTGTTAGAAGTGTGCTTGGTTAAAGGACTTCAACTCACAATTAAGTAAGTTCTTGTTGTGATTTTGAAAATGCACACCCATTTCATTTAGAAATGGGGACCCCCTACTTTATTTTTTGGCTTTCCAAATCCCTTGTCCAAGGTCCAGGTCTTTTCTTGGGTTTTGTCTAGTGCCCTTGGTCAAATTTGGGTCTTGACTGGAAGACCCAATTTTTGAAAATCAAAATCATCTGAGAGATAGAGAGTCATTTTTGCAAGAAAATGACATACCAATGCACCTCCCCAGGTGCGCTAGTGCACCAACACATTTGGAGAAGGCACTTCCTCTTTGAGTTGCACAGTTGTGCACCCCAAAGAGGTGCGCTAGACCCCGTCCCCCTCTTCACCTTATTTTCTTCCTTCGAGCCTTCTATATCGCACTTGTGTAGCTAAAATAGGTGCGCTATTGCACTACCTCACCATTTTCACCTGCACACACAAAGACAAGAAACATCAAGACACCCACAAAGGGTGTGCTGTTGTGAACCTCTTTTCATTTTACAAAACTTAAAAAATTAACTTTAAAAAGTATTCACTAAATGCCCTAGTTAAGGTGCGCAACTACGCACTTTCATACATTAGAGTTGTATAAGTATAAAGGTGCACTAGGCGCACCTTCGAGGTGCACCAGGTGTGCCCTTTTTTGCACATCAGGGTTAAATTGAGGCTTTTTGATGTTTTTTAGCACTTGAGGCTTCTGGGTTGTATTTTTGTCATCATTAAGATTTGCTTAAGGTTTGATTTTTAGCTTTCCAGAATAATATTTGCTTCTTTGGGTAGATAAAAAAGGGCATCATAAATTTTGACCTAGAGCTCAAAATTCAAAACCATTTACATTGTTGGAAAGAAGAACTAATAATCTAGTTTTAGTCCCTAAAATAGTAAGCCTTTAGCTGTCTAGGTTTAGGGACTAATGAAAGTTTTAACTTGAAATTTTGAGCAGAAGACCTCCAAAAAAGCTAGTTAAAAATGCCTAGAAAATCTCATGAAAAGTTTCAAACATTTGATCATTTTGGATAATGTGGATCACTTGGTCTCTAACCTAGAATGATTAAATAGTTGAAGAGAAGAAAAGATCAAAGATATAGAGGTTGGAAACATGAACCAAAATAGGTTCTTCATCTTATGCAACTATTAATGACAAGATTCAACACAGGTGCCTTGTGATTTTAGAAGCAGAAGGAGTTCAGGTCTATGAATTTTTTTTGGCTATAAAGAGGGTATAAATCATTATAGGGATCAAAGTAAGTACAAAAAAGTGATCTAAAACCCCATTTGAGAAAAACTCATAAATCATTTTCAAAATTGAGAACTTTGATTTTTTTGGCGAATTAAGCTTTTGAGGTGTGCTGGTGCACTGCTACAACAGGTGTGCATGTGTGCTTCTTCAAAGGTGCACTTCTTTAGAGGTGTACTGATAGTAAACTGCTACTTCTAAATTTAGAGCTTTCTATGCACTTGAAACACATTCTAACAATAGTTTAACTCCTACAGACACCTAGTAAAAATGGAGCTACTATTTTTGGCATCTCCAGAGACTCCTACATCATCTAAAGGCTTTCTTTTTCTTATTTTCTCATGTTTTCTTTGATTTAAGGCATGTAAAGGCTCATGCATCCAATTAATGATATAAAAATGGATGGAGTCCTACTTAGCACTAGTTAGATAGTCAGTTTGTACATAAATAGATTTGTTTTATTAGTTTAGAAGCACATGTTTGCATTAAGATATCTCTCACTCTCAACACAAATTGAGGAGAGAATTTCTTATAAATTTAGGAATGTAATATGTATTCCAAGCTGCCATTATTTTGATGCAATAATATATGCTATTGGTGCTTGCATTTAGAGGGTAGCGATTCTTGCCTAAGTGTGTTATATTTTGTGAATGAATGTTCATGAAGTGTAATTGAGCCAATAGTTTTATTGCATTGTTTTGGTTGTGTGATCTTTTAATTTTGGTGTTTTCTATGGGTCTACAAATTATGCTAACATACTTAGTTCAAGAAGAGATCATCATATTGTTCCTGCATAGCTTTTCATCTTGAATGAGTGCACTTTCCATGGCCTTGAGATTTGATGAAAAGTGAAACATCTTACAGTTATTGAATTTCCCCTTGAATGATTGCATTAGTGGAATTAAGGAAGTGCTGCTCCTATTATCATTGGTTACCCACTAATTTTTTCAAAAGCTTAACTTGCAGACGTGTTGTTTCCGTAACTTATGTCCGTTAAGTTTTACTTTCATGTTATTTGCTTAAATTTCTTGTCACCTTATCTTGTTATTTGCTTTACTAACCTCTTGGTTAAAATAGGAAATCATATAGTTGCATTTGTAGATTGCATTCATCTTAAAAACAAAAAATACCAAAAAACATATCTTTCATTTGTATGGTTAATTTTGAAATAGCAAGCAGATTGGTCATCTTATCTGAAATTGGTTCGAACCAGCAAAGGCCTCCTCATGAACACTCACATTTATCTTCTACTAAGCATATTCTAGTAGGTCACAAGATTGCCCAGAACCTTGGAGTTGATCCCAGATTAACTTTTCAAGAGAGGAGTTTGAAAGGATTCCTACCATTAAGCATCATGTAAAATGATAGTTCAACAAAAGTGGTGCTAGAAGGAGGCTTGAAAACCATTCGGCTCGAAAAACCTAAGTTTCTATTTGAAAATTCTATAATTTTTGAAAAAAAACAAAAACAAAAAAAGACCAAGTCTATAAAGTTTTAGTAGGTGTGCTGGTGCGCAGTTGTGCCAAGTCCACAGGTGTCCAGGTGTGCTATTTTGAGAAAGTGTGCTTCTTTAGAGGTGCGCTTTTCTAGAATAAATACAAGTTCCTAGAAGTCAACCACTTTCACAAGCATCATAGTGATAAAGAGATACCAAGAACTCCATCCATTCACATTACACATTCCATCATCATCGTTCACTTTACATTCTACTTCACACATTCCCATCATTATGCACCATGTCTTTCTTTGATGCCCAAAGTTCACCTTTGAATCTAATTGGTCCATTACATGACTTGCCCAAAAATCCTAAAAAGTTTTGCCCATGGTTCATCTATGGAGAATCATGAACAATAGAAGATCATATTAAAATTTCCAAGGAGATCTGTAATCAAAACTAGATTTACCATATGGATGTGGTATGCTAGCTTTTTCCTTACACTTTGGGGGAAATGATGTTCAATTGGTACCTCAATTTGCCACCAACATCAATAAGGGATTGGAACTCTTTTTAGAGCAAGTTTATAGAACAATCCAAGATCTATATTGATCTAGCTATCCTACATCATGAGTTCATCTCAATTAAGAGGGATCCCTGCGAGACTATTTCATAGTTCAATCATCACTTCTATAGGATGTATCAAAGAATGGAGTTTCCATACATTGTACCACAAGAGGTTGTCATCTAGATCTATTTTGGAATAGTGGATTCATTAACTTCTATTTTTCTAAGAAGGCTCTCACCCAGAGACATTGATACCATTGAAAAGGTCTTCAAAGAGGCTGTTACATTCACAAAGCAGCTTATAGCTACTCTAATGTCAAAAATTATATATTCAAGGTAAGAGTCCCAAAAGACTACTTTCTTTGAGCAAAAGGAAGTTGCATCCATTGAAGTAGAAAACAATATGGCTAGAGAGTTTAATTCCATGAAGGAGATGATGTCTCTTTTATCTAATGAACTTGTGAGAATAAAGTTGAATTCCTCAAGAAACCAAGGCAATCATCCAAGACAACTTGCTACCTAAAATAGTTATTCTCAAAATTAGAGTAGAAATTTTGGCCTTTACAGTTACATCAACAATGAGAATAATGGTATTACAGGTATGAGTCCAAGTGAAAATGGATATGGGTACAATGATGTTTCAAATCAGCCTCCCCAAATCATAGAGGAACAATCTTTGCAGTTTAGTACAATGATGTTTGAATCATATGATAAATCTACAGGAGGACAAAATGATGAAGATGATCAAGAGGAGTTTTTGTTCCCATTCAATGAAGAAATTCTTCCAAGTGTTGATGTTGGAATAAGTGTGGATATGCCAAGAAATTTTGAGGATGTAGAAAAATTTAAAGTTCCAAAACTCTGTAAAGTTGCAAAAATTGATGGAAATGTGGAAGGTCCCAAGGTTGGTAAGATTTTTGAATCAGGAAGTCATTAAGAAAAAGATACCAATGCTTCCTATTGTGATATTGATTTCCCATTGAATAATGATAAGGTACCTCCTTCAAAACAAGATATATCATTAGAAGAGATAGGTAGAGTGCTCAATTTGGTCTCAAGCTTGACTGAGGAAATGTCTATTTGTGGGTATTCTACACATATATCAAACCATGCAATAACTAATTCATGTAGAATCCATCCATTTTGGTTCCATTTAGAAGAAAGTTGTCCTAATTTCTTGTTAGCTTGAGAGATTGCAATGGAGGGATAGTATGTTTTTGAACAAGCTTGTTTGGGATATGAGGCAAAAAACATCTTGATCGATGATATTAATGAATCCTATAATTTGAAAGGATGGTTGATGATTGATTTTTCTAGTTTGAAGGACCCTAAAGTGTTTCCATGTGTGCATGAAGTTGTGTACCATGAGATAAGACCACTAGAAGGAGAGATTACAATGTGTGAGTGTGACCCTATGGTGGGAGACTCGCTAGATTAGGTGATGTATTTCCATTATCCTTCTCAGTTCGATGATTTTCAATTTGAGTATGATGTTAAAGGTAAGAGAACTTGTTTTTGAGTTAATCATGGTCAGGGAGAGTTGCCACAACTTCTGATTTTGTGTGATTTGTACCCAGAATTCAAACCAAGATTGCCCAAATTTTATTTTTCTAAGTACAAAGACAAGTTAGCATTTTTTAGAACAATATGGGGTGGTTCATTACTATTGCACATAATAAGAAATCTACTGATAACTACCCCACATTCTTATTATTCAATGTATTCTATATATAAGTTTTTGTTTTTGTTTTTCTTAGTCTTTTGAAGTCTTTCTAGTTAGGTGTTAGTTTTCTTTGAGTCGAGTCTTTTTGTTTGGGTTTCATTTCTTTTCATTTCTTTTTCTTTCAAAGTTGCGTTAGTCTGGGGGTTAGGTGCACTCAAGATTTTATTTTGACATATTGGTTTCAACTTTTGGGAGGAGGTATTTCTTTGTCAAGACATTTTGATGATTTTGTTTCTTATACCAACTGAAGAACGGATGCTACTTGCTGTAATAGGGGACTTTCAATTTTGAATCTAGGATTATAGATCAACAAGTTCTCAACACTTTTCAACTTTAAAGATTGACTATCTCAGGTGTTTTTGAACAAAGCTCAATGGCAGAAAGGGATAGTCCAAACCCCACTAGTTCAAACAGAAGGGTCTTCTCAAAGGAATTGTTAAGATCATTGTTTGGCATGAGAGTTTCCAAAAAGTTCTTAAAAGAGGAATGCAATGGATGTTCACTAAATATTGAATTTGAGAAATGACACTAATTTCTTGTCCATACAGTCTAAGCATGGTTAGGATACATAAAAAAAATAAAAAAGAAAGAAAGGTGTTAAGAATGGAGGATTCTACAAAGTCTGAGAAAGGTAATCTCATTAAAGCGATATGCACTCTAAGTAAGCTATCCAGTATCAAAACCATTGCTTCATTTAAGAATCAAATGGAAAAATTATGAACTCCATAAAACAAGTATTCAAAAGGTTACCCAAGACTTCAAAATGAAAAGTGATAACCCGCTAAGAGCCCTCAGGACTCATTCTCTCATCTGGTTAGACAAGGGATTGATAAACAACTTTCGTGAGGATTCTCAATGATGGACTTAAAGGATGGAAGATTATTTCCAAGTTGTCAAAGGTTTTTGATAAGATTGCATTCTAAGATGTCGAAGAAAATGGTTACATTGAACACACACTAGACTTGGAGATTCAAGATTCTGAGGTTTTGACTGTAAAGTGACTCAAAATATGCTTGGAGTAGTTCAAGATTTAGTTGGTGTTTGATACATATTAGAGGAATGTTTGTTGATGAAGAAATGCCTTTGTCATTTCTTCCTTTTTGTCAGGGCTATTTGTTGTAGTTTTCACAATGCACGCCCCATTTCACTTAGAAATGGGGATCCCCTAATTTATTTTTTGGCTTTCTGGATCCTTAGTCTAGGGTCTGGGTCTTTTCTTGGGTTTTGTCTAGTGTCCTTGGTCAAATTTGGGTCCTGATTGGAAGACCCAGTTTCAAAAAATTAGAATCATTTGAGAGAGAGAGAGAGTCATTTTTGCAAGAAAATGGCATATTAGCACACCTCCCTAGGTGCGCTAGTGCGCCAACACATTTGGAGAAGGCACTTCCTATTTGAGCTATGTAGCTACACACCCCAAAGAGGTGTGCTAGACCCCCTCCCTATCTTCACCTTGTTTTCTTCCTTTGAACCTTTTATATTGCACCTATGCAGTTGAAATAAGTGTGCTATTGCACCACGTCACCCTTTTTACTTGCACACACAAAGACAAGAAACATTAAGACACCCAAAAAAGGTGCGTAATAGTGCACCTATCCAGGTGTTCTATTGTGTACCACTTTTTGTTTTACAAAACTTAAAAAAATCAACTTAAAAAAGAATTCACTAAATGCCCTAGTGAAGGTGCATAGCTATGCACTTTCATACATTAGAGTTTTATAAGTATAAAGGCGCACTAGGCGCACCTTCGAGGTGCACTAGGTGCACCCTTTTTTGCATATCAGGGTTAAATTGAGGCTTTTTGATGTTTTTTAGCACTTGAGGCTTCTGGGTTGTATTTTGGTCATCATTAGGATTTGCTTAAGGTTTGATTTTTAGCTTTCCAGACTAATGTTGGCTTCTTTGGGCAAATAAAAAGGGGCATCATAACTTTTGACCTAGAGCTCATAATTCAAAACCGTTTGCACCATTAGAAAGAAGAACTAGAAATCTAATTTTAGTCCCTAAAATAGTGAGCCTTTGGCTGTCCAATTTAAGGGACCGATGAAAGTTTCAACTTGAAATTTTGAGTAGAAGACCTCCGAAAGAGCCAATTAAAAACATTTAGAAAATCATGTGAAAAGTTTCAAAAATTTGATCATTTTGGATAATGTGGATCACTTGGTCTTTGACCTAGAAGGATCAGACAGTTGGAGAGAAGAAAAGATCAGAGATACAGAGGTTGGACACATTAACCAGAACAAGTTCTTCATCTTATGCAACTATTAATGACAAGATTCAACACAGGTGCCTTGTGATTTTAGAAGCAGAAGGAGTTCAGGTCTATGAAAGTTTTTCTGCTATAAAGAGGGTATATATCATCAAAGGGATCAAAGTAAGTACATAGAAGTGATATAAAACCCCATTTGAGAAAAACCTAGAAACTGTTTTCAAAACTGAAAACTTTCATTTTTTTGACAAATTAAGCTTCCAAGGTGCGTTGGTGTGCAGGTGCACTTCTTTAGAGGCTGTAATGTCCCCGATTAGGACATTAGTTTATAAATCTTGACTCTGCAGGTATTTTTTCTATATTTTCTTCTCATATATTCTTCTCCCCCTATTTGTGAGATTCATTACTCCTTATATACTTTGAAATATGAAAAGTTGTGTCTTTTCATAATTGTATTATACTGATAATATAATCATTAATATGATTATATTATATGAATAATATAGATAAAATTAATTATATTTCTTATTATAATATCAATATTAATATTATTGCATATACCACATAATATATTTAGATTATTAATCTAAATATTATATTTAATTCTTAGATTAATATATTATGCAATATCATAATATGATAGTAAACGTTATTGACATTATATTATTATTACTATTTTATTTATTAATATTATTTTGATCTTATTATTTTATCAGTTACTACCTCAGTAACATATTATATCAATAATATATTATTATTTATTCTTTAATAATATATTATATCCTTAAACATATTTTAATAATCATGAGATTATAATATGTTTATATATATTTTACTCAAATATTTTGATATATATTTATTTATAATAATTAAAACTATTGATTTCATTCACCTATATTACCATAATTAGCGGACATGACATTGCATTATTCTTTGTAATTTTTATGTGAGGCCTCGCCCTGACCCATCGTAGCATAGTTGATACATTACTATTTTGATTGTCATGACTTGATATGTCGGGACACTATTTGATGCACCAAACATTATTATGTTATTTTATGATGTGTGATGCTTTACCTCTAGATATTTGAGTTCGTCATTTAATGTTTTATGAATAGGTATAATGATGAAGTAAATGAATGTAGAACTAACACTTTGATTATGCAATTTTAATGGTTAAAGATATGAGTAGAATGAGATAAACAATTGATTATTAGAAAGATGGATGTTTTAAATTTACATGATTTTCCTAATACGTAATTTACATATATGCCTGTGATTTCTTGAACTATTGATGTGTGCAATTAGTGTGCAGGATATGTAACCGAGAAATCTAATGGAAAGACGAAACTGAACCCCTTGTTATTTGTGCTAATTTGCATTTTCTTTCTTTGAAGGTTGTTATATAGTCTTAAAAAAAATACTCCTAGCTTTTGATTGGTTCCTATTAAGTATTTAAGGCCTAAAAACATTAAATTTAAGTGCCCTAGGGGTAGGGGTATGGGTTGGGAGTACTTTCCACCCCCTTAACCTCTTTGGTTGACTTTTAGGGTCACTCAAAAACCCTACTTTTGGTTGATTATAAAAATTGATTTGTCTCCTTCATTAGTTGGTGACTCAAACTCGACCTTGGGGTTACCTAAAGCCTAGTTGAATTAGGGTCATATTTAGAGGCATTTTGGAGAAGTTTTGGGTTGTTACCCAATCTTTAGTTTTTAGAGAAAAGTTGGAGGATTGAAGGAAAGAAAGGAAAAGGCTCTTCTCAACTTGTCATTTTACCATAACTTTTGTGAAGGTAGGGTTCTTCACTTTTTTGATCACGTTTCTTCTTGTTGTTCATGCTTGATTCATGCTTAAGGCATTGTGATGATCTTTGTATTGCTTGTATGTGTGTTGAGGGTGTTTTGGGAGGAATCTTAACTTGTTCTTGGATATCATTCTTCTGCTTTGCTTTGAAATTTTGAGGGGATTTCATGGGAATTGTTTTGGCATTACTCACCCTTGGATAGGGAAGAAGTGGCCAAGTATGGAGGAAGGGCCTTAGTTGGACCTCAATAGTGTAAAGTCTCCTCTCATGGTGAGAAGAGGGAAAGAGGGTAGGGTGTATGGGTCCCTACTTGTCATCACATATCTTGTATGAAAATTTGAATTCTTATAGAAGGGAAGGAATGAAAATCCTTGTTGCATTGGCCTCGAAAGGGCATTTGTAGAAGAACGGAAGTTCTTGAATTTTAGTCCTAAAAGGACTATATTATGGTATGGTGATTGATGTCTCTTATTGAGAAAATCCACCTCCCTCATATTTTGGTTCAATGTTGAACCTATTGTGCAAAATCGTGTTGGAAATGCATGTTTGAATTGTTCATCGTATATGTAGTTTTACCTCCGGGTCAGTTCTTGTCTTTCCCATGATTCCCTTGATGCATTTGAAGCTATTGGAAAAGGACCTCTTGTGAAAGACCTAGAAGAGAATTCAATGGAATTGTAACATTATGTAAAAATGTATTTTAAATTTTGATGTATTTGGAAAAGATGTCAGGTTTTCTTATTGGTTCTTTCCTGATGGAGCCTTGAACTAGGTTAATTAATAGAGAGAAAGGATTGAGAAAACCTCCTTGCATTGTATCATGTGTTATTTCAATTCATGTATAAGTGTGTGGAAGAATAGTTTAAATGTTGATGTTTTTTTTTAACTATGCAATTCTCAAGTTTCAATTATGTTAAGGAAGAAATTTTGTTATGTTGAAATTTTCAATTAGACTCATGCTTATTGGGAGATAAAAAAAACCTCACATAGTTGATAAACAAAATTTATTCAACCCTCTTGTTAACAAAATAATTGGTGAATTCAATTTGAAGAGGAAGAAGATGTAAACCTCCTTGTATAAAAATCCTTAAGACACAAAAAAAATATGCCTTGGAGAAATTATGCACATTAGAAAATATTCCACACTAAAAAAAAAATGTACACACCCAAGAGCATTTTGCTCTCTGGAATTTGTATGAGAGACAAAAATTTAATCCTTGGAGACAATAGAGCATATTCCAATTGATTCCCTTTTTTAAAAAAAATCTTTTTTCTCAAATCCCTTTAAATATAAAAATAAATAATTTTGGAGTTACAACCAAATAAATAATGCAAAATAAATAAATAAATATGTATAACTCTATCCTAAAGCTCACCTAAATAACTTTATGCATTGATTACACACCCTCTATCCTAAGTCTTTAACCCTCTACCCCCACTCACTATTCCATAGACTACGAAATTAATGTGACATGGTTTGTACCCCCCCCCCAGTTCTCGCTTGGAACACGTGGGTGGGCAGGGGAGTAGTTGAGATGGACAGTCGACTCCATGCAAGCACATAAGTTTCTTTTTTAAAAAGAAAACTCTCTTCACCTTTTCAACACACTCCCCAACTCCTCCTTCCCTAGCACATTCATCATGGGGGCTTTTCCTACACATTAGAGGGACCAGGCGAATGAAAACTTGCACCTACTTGTCCTTTGTACTCACAGTGCAGGCTAGTCAAATAAAAAAGAAGGATTAGCAATTTTTTTTTTACCCCACCTTTTACTCTCCCATTCCTCCATTTAGGAACTTACCCTTGGGAGATCCTCTCACGGCAAGAAGGGAAGACAAAGTCTACACATGGCAGACTTGGGATAGCGCTAGGCTACCTTGGAATCTGCCAAGATCTCCTTGGGGTGTAGGGCAGGGGGAAGAGCCTAGTGGTGAAGTGGCCAAGGGAATGTAGGGAGTTAGGTTGGGGGTAGGCTTGAAACTAGGTTAGTTTGTAGTTAATGATAATTATATTGTTGTCTACTCTTTCATTGGGTAAGGTATTTTAAATTAATATTGGTTGTTATTAATTTTGTTAAAATGTTTAATTAGCAACTTAGTAGTTTAGGTGTTGAAAGTATATTGATTAGTTTTAGAACTAAGTAGTGTTAGTATTTAGTTAAGATTGTTTAGTAGAACTGATGTTAGTTAAGCTCAATGTCATTAGTGTTGTAATTAACTTTTTTTTTTCAAATATTAGTATATGTTTTTGATTAGGTAAGATAGGTTTTACTGGGATCTTGAAACCTAAAGTTTTACAGCAGAAAGAGCGAGATGAAACCGACTAAACAAAAAAAAAATAACCACAAAAGGCCGGAGACAAAAGAAGGCCCGAAGCCAAAGAACAAAGGCTAGAGACAGAAAAGAAAAGATAGGCAAATAGGCTAGTGGCCGTCCATGTCCATGGCTTGTAGGGTTTCTGTAGCATCATTGTCCTTCTAACTGGCCACGCCCTCCTGAATCTTGGTAGGAGTGTTCATCTGGTCCCCCTGATTCACCTGGTCACTAGCCTCTTTCTAAAATTCATCCCGATTGAATCCTTGCTCTGTGTTCTACTTCGCATCCCTATTAAGGCTAGTTTTAGTCAGATAGTCCCCCAGATTGACAATATTCTCATTCAAGATGTGAAGGGTGTCCACTATCTATTTGGTGATTATCTGGTGGACATAATCCAACCTTTGGACATTCTGCTCAAGCTGGGTGAGTCTGTCATCCTAATGGTCTTTGGAGACTTGACCTCTGTCTTTCTCTTGGCTACCCACCTGGTCATTGCTTCCTCTGGCTTCTTGGTCCTTGTCAATACTCTGGTTATTGGGCTGGTTGTTCCTATCCTTCAGAGCCTCAATTTCTTGAAAAAGCCACTTGATGGAACGAAAGTTGTCAATCAGACTATTCTTTGCATTATTTAGGAAGTTGAAGCCAGTTTCATGCACATTGTCTGAGATAACCAAAAGAGCTGGGTCAATGAGCTCATCGTAGTGGGTACTTCTATCAAGGTCCTCCAACACTTGGATTTTAGCAGGTTCTCTAAGAATATCCAAACTAACCTTGTCCCCATAGAAGTTTCTCCAGGCCCTCCTCTTGTTCTTTCTGATTACCTCCCCCCTTATTCAAACGTGATTTCAATCATCTCCTCTGGGGGTGAAATGGGAACCTCCTAAGGTGAATTGGGTGAGGTAGGGCTGGGGGCCACATCAACATGGTCGCTGGGATGTTCCTGGGGCAGGGCCTGGTTCACTTTTCTTTTCTTGGGGTTAACCTTGGGGTCCATAGGGGTCACCACTTCCTTGCCATTTTCTCTCCCCTTATCTTCTTCCATCTCACTTACCTTCCCCGTCTCCTCCTCCTCCTCCTTTGACTCCGTATCAAACTCCACATCATCATCATTGGCCTCTTTCACCTCCTTAGGATGAGGAGAGGGGGGGATAGGGGGAAGACATCTGGGGCTCTTTCTGCTAGGGACACGAGGATCACAGGTAACTGGGATAGCTTTGCTTGGGGTGTCAATTTTCTCTGATTTCACTACAAGCTCATCCCCAAAATCAGAACTGGCAGTGTCCTCTGAGGCACTACTCGAATCCCCAATGGTTTTACCTCTAGTATGGGTTTTCAAGAACTCATAAATTAGAAGCAAGAGACTCTCATGGAGGGCAGGATTTTTGACAGGGCATTTCTTAAACCCCTCTATATTCTTGGCCATGGAGGTGAAAATGTAAAAAGGAAAAGAAATTTTCACTTGTGTCTAAAGTGATTTAACAGAACAAAATGATGAGTCCTAATTCTATCAAACCTGGGGTCAAGAGTGACATATTCAATGATAATCCTGAGAACATACCTCCAGAACTTTTTGATGGAATCAATTTCGTAGTAGGTGTCAATCTTGACCAGTTTTCTTTTCTCCTTATCATCCTTGACAAAGTCGTTGACAGCATTGGCAGACATCTTCTTGTCCCTGTAGAAGTTCAAGCCATCCTAAGAAAAGCCAGTCACCTCCGCAATAAGACCTTCAATGATTTGGTGGGAAACACCATCAATTTTGACCTTGCCATTTTGCCAAGAATCAACCATAGCTTTAGTAACCCCCACATCAAATCCATGAAGCTTCTCCATGAATCTAGTTATACCGCCCTTCTGGAGCTTTCTCCAAACCTTCCTCTTCTCTTTCCATCTCTCCACTTTGCCCCATGGCTCTCTTCTTATCCTTTCTCCCACCATTGCAGTTTTTGGCTCAACTAACCCTAAACCACTAGCAGTATTGCCAAGTTCAGAGTAGAAAAAGGCGCTGAGAGCGAAAATAATATTGCGCGTGTTTATGGGTTTATTTTTGGCTTCCTTCAGCTCGTGTCTTTCGTACACATGATTATGGAGTGGAGGGGGTTTCGCATAACTCCAAATAATTCCCTTTTTGAAGTACGATTTTGCAAATCCTATCATCATTAAAAAGACATTATGTTGGTGCCATGGATTTGCTCCTTTCGGATTAGCTCAGTCACCACCGCCAGAAAATCATTGTTGCTTCCCCACGTCATCACTAAGTTTCTAGCAACCGCTTTGTTGGCGAACCAGTCAGTGACTATGTTTGCTTCATGATAAACGTGGCTGATGTGGTAGTTTTTAAATTTCCTTAAGTTCGATTTTAGGTCCTCAATAATGCTTTCGATGGTCCAGGAGGGTTTAGTGACTCCTAAAATACAATTTATTATATTTAATGAGTCACCTTCAAGCCACAACTGCTTAATCCCTAAGGCTAGGGCCAACTTAATAGTGAACCTAGCAGCACTGGCTTCAGCTAGATGATTGGTTTGGTGGCCAATAGGGGAAGAGATAGCAGCAATGCCACCTCCCGAACTGTTTCTTATGATACCTCCACATCCAGCTAGACCAGGATTCTCCTTGGTTGCCCCATCAAAATTGGCTTTATGCCAGTTCTCAGGGGGAAAAGACCAAATAGCCTCCTGTCTTCTTTTGATCCTGTCATCTTTCTTGGCTTTATTGTTCCCTCCAACCTTAATGTCTCCTTCTCTGGTTATGGCATAGTTCTCTGTCATAAGGCTTTCGATTTTCTCAGCTATTATAACCTTAGGAGCTTCTTTGTCTCTGAATATCCTATTGTTGCACTCCTTCCAAATTCCCCAACAAAAGTGTGGGAGGATCCAAGAGCAAATATTAATATATGTTAATTATAATTGTTTCATTAATTTAGTTATTTTAGATATTGTCAATATAGATTAAGTTAGTATAAATTTAGTTTAGATTAGTTAGTAGTGTTAGTAATAAAGTTTTCTCTAAAACAATTAGGTGTTAGTGTTAGTTAGTGTTAGTTTAAATATGCGTTTGAGTATTAGTTAAAAGTTAATTATATGTTGTAAATATAAGTTATTTAGTGATGTTAACAATTCTATCAATTTTAATGTTAGAGTGGTATACTGTGATAGTTTGTTTTCTTTTATGGTATCATCATATTCAGTTAATTAATTTGGTGTTATAATTTGGATTATTTTTAATTCTATTATATTATAGATTTATATAATTTTGAAATGTTAATTAAAGTTTATCAAAGGATGTAATATTATTTTAATTAGAAGTTCTTTTTGAGTTCAAATATTTCAAAATAGTTAGTTTGGTGATTATTTAAATTGTTATTCAATAAATTTAAATAAAACATTGTAAAAGTAGTGTAATAATGAAATCAAGGGTTGACGCTAATTTAATAACGAGTATCAAACTTTAACGATGTTTCCTTCTCATGATTATAAACTGAAGATGTAATGTACTAAACCTTTTTCTTCTCTTACAAATCAAACTCTTAAACCTTAGTGAACCTAGTTATCATTCTCAAGACAAAAAATAAATTTGTGTGTTTTTGCCCTCGTATTTTTGGTCATGACATTTTATTCATTCGGGAGATCATTTTTGTTACTTGTATTTTCTACATCAATTGCAATTGTCACCAATTTTCATGGCCAATGTTTTCCTACAAATAATTTATATTTATTTTTTTCTTTTTAATATTTTAAAAGTTCATGATAAATTAATCAATACAAAACTTAAGATTAAAATAATATGCAATATAACATATTAGTGGTTAATAACTTTTTTTTTAATATATAAAATGATTATTATATCATACCACATGTAATATATAAATAAATAATTTATTGTATATAATATGAAAATTATTAAAACTTTTAGTATTAGATATAAACAAATATTAATAGTTTTTAAGTAAATATGATTTGTAATGATATTTTAAAAGTATTTTAATATTTTTATAATATTTTTTAATACAATAAGACACCATAAAGAAGATAAAACATTTAAAATTGATTAGTTTTCAAATTTTAATATATTTTACAACTAAAACCTCCATCTTTTTTTTTTTATAGGTAACTTTTGTATTTTATTAAGTAGAAGTAAAGATTTACAAGTGTTAGGAAATTCATGCTTGTCAAAGATCTGAACATCTTGACACTAAGTCACTACAACTATTTAGCTACACCTATCATACATTTGACAAACTGGTCACGAGCATCAAAAAAACTCCATCTATTTTATCTACTTTCTAACCATCATATAAGTTAGGGACTCCAGCTCAACTAGAGCTCTTGTTCAATAGAAAGAAGCAAATGGCAATTTATAACTAAATCAACACTAGATCCATGATATACTTCATTAATGATAATAAAAGGAGGTCCATTAGCACCATATTCTTTTAAGTTCAATTTAATACCAAATTCATATAGCAATTAGTACAATGTGGAACTAAAATTTATCTCATTTAATTATTGGACTCCATAACATTCATGTTGGAATTCTTTTAGAATAGCTGAGAGTGGGGGTGAATTAGTTATTCAAGGTCTAGATGTGCAAAATAAAACTTTCACAATTCAGTGAACCCATATAACATTCTTAACCATGTGTGCATTCATTGTGTGTTAACCAAAACTGATATGTTACCATAAAATTGATATGCAGAAATGTAAAGCATAAAACACAGTACATCCATCAACACACTTGACACAATCATTTAATGTGGAAACCCAATTTGGGAAAAACCACTAGTAACATGCTACTCCCTTTTCACTCTTTTGAAGTGATGCCCTATTAAAGGTCAACCCTATTAAAGGTTACAACACACACTATTAAATGTGACTTGGTTAAGGGATTTCAATCACCCTATTAAAAGTGAGCCTTGTTAGAGAACTTTAGGCCATTCACTTGGAATGCCACCCTATTAAAGGATTTTTCAATGACTGTTAAGTCAAATTTTCTCCAAAGGATTTACTCTAATCTGATACAACTATTAGAAAGTAACATAGAGCTTTGATCTAATACAACTTACAACCTTACTTGTAGATTACATATCACTATTTAGTCCTCAACCCGGCTTGGCTTCCAATCTTTGCAGCTCTTACAGCTTGTTCACCCTTGAAGCATTCATCCTCTTTAAGCCTTCTTGCTTAGTTCACCATTGCAAACTTCTTCTCTTGGGTCACTAGATGAAGCAAACCCTTTTCCTTCTCCTTGTCAGATTTTCACATTCAAAACTCTCTAACCTCTTTGCTTCATGACTAGATATGCCTACATAAAGGAAATTAGAACTCTTTTCCCGCTCATTATCCGTCACCAAAAATTAGGGTTTTTGATGGATTAGGTAGGATACAATGTATCTACCCCATATCTTGTCTTCTCTAAAAAATTCTCCCAGAATCCATTTGAATTTGCCTCCAAAATGGTTTACATAAGATTCTGTGCCTCCAGCTCATCAATCTTATCTTCCTTTTGATTTGCAAGTTCCAAGGAAACAAACTTATCAGCTTTTAATTGGAAATTTTTCTATCTTTTTCATAATGCAATCGGCATTATCAATTTACTGATGCTCAACACATATTGTGTTACTTGACATCTATTGTAAATTCACTCGATATCAAGCTCAACATGCACTAATTTTGCTCGACACCTTCTATCAAATTAGTCAAGCTTGGCAAATGGACTTTGTTCAACCATATTCTTCTAAACTTTCTAAGTGTAGCCAATCATTTTGTAACCTCAAGTAGATCATCAATATTATGTTATCACTATCTTAACTGATTCTTACACTTCAATACATAATCATAACTCAACCTTTCCTCTAGGTACTTTTGTTACATCTTGTTGATCAAATCCTCCTCATCAATCAACTAAGTGATATTGCTTGAAACATATAAGCCATTGTCTTACCAACATATAGCAGGTTTGACATCAGTGACAAAACAATGATTGAAAATACACAATCTTCTTTTAACAAATTTTCTTACTCAAATGATCTTTTCAATCATATATCAATAATCTCCCACTTTGGCATTGATGGCAAACCAAACTGATCAACCAGTCAAAAAAATGATAAACATCTTGTTCCATCAACTAACTAGGTTAAAATAGTAAGGCAGTACTAAAAAAAAAGTTTGTGAATAAAACTTCTCCCTCTTGCAGCAGCTTCCTCCTTCTGATTAGGTTACAAAATAAACTCCCTCTTTTGTTCTAATCCTTCCTCTGAGTGCTTCCTACTTTCCCTTTCTTTCTTTCTTACCAAACTAAACTTCTAATGTACTTTCTCCCTTGTTCATCTCCCTTGATTAGTATGCACTTGATTAGTTTACTGTACTTTCTCCCTCTTTGACAACAATGCCAAAGACATATACTCAACACTTGACATCTTTGGTATATGCAGAAATAGGCTTTTGTAGGCTCTTCAATTTTCTCCCTTTATCACCTTGCTTGTGACTGTTTTGAAATTCCAGTTCTGTGATTACTTTAGGCAATTTCCTAAAGTAATATCCACTGCATCAATTTGAATGTCAACTTGTTTGATGTAGGGTACTCCCTTTATCTTTTACATAGCCTTTGATAGGGGTATCGCCCTTAATTTACCTCTCAGATACTCATAAGCATCCTTAGGTAATGCATTGGTGAAGATATCAACAAGTTGCTCTTTTGTGTTAATATATTCCATCTTCACCTCTTTGTCTTGAACCAATTCCGTTACATAATGATACTTTATTCCAATGTGGTTTGTCTTTGTATGCATTACTAGATTCTTTGATATATTTATAGCACTTGTATTATCACAATAAAGTGTGACTAGTTCAGTGATCTCTTCCTTCATTCTCTTTAGTAGTTGTTTGATCCATACAATGTTTGTGCAATTAATGGTAGCAACAACATAGTCTGCTTCAATAGTAGATTAGGAAGTACAACTCTGCTTCTTGCTTTTCCATGTAACAAGTCTTCTACCTAAGAAAAATGCTCCTCCATTGGTGCTCTTTTTGTCATCAATATTTCTAGCCCAATCAACATCAGTGTAGGCTTTCAGTTCAAACTTTTCATTCTTCGTATAGTATAAACCATACTCTTCTATTCCTTTCAAGTATCTCATTATTCTTTTCATGACCATCAAGTGATTCTCTCTAGGGTTAGCAAATAATCTAGCAACTATCCCTACAACTAATGCAATATCAGGTCTGTTGTGTACTACATATTGCAGTTTTCCAATCATGGATATATATAATGTCTGATTGACCTCAACCGAATCATCATTCTTTGATAGCTTGAGTGTTGTTACCATAGGTGTACTTACTAGTTTTGAATCCTCAAGTCCAAATGTCTTCAATATCTCCTTGACATATTTTGATTGACTGATATACACACCATATTTCATTTGATAAACTTGTAATCCCACAAAGAATTCGATCTCACCAAACATTGACATTTCAAATTCTTGCTTCATCTGATTTGTAAAATCTTTACACAAGGCATCTTGTCCTCCAAATGTGATGTCATCAACAAATATTTCAGATAATAGTATACCTTTTTCTTTATCTATCTTCATGTATAAATTGCTGGTATCATCCATCCTTTCAAATCCAATCTTAACAAGATAAGTATGAAGTCTCTCATACCATGCTCTTGGTGCTTGTTTCAATCCATATAGAGCTTTGTGCAATCTACATACCATGTTCTTATTATTTTTATCCATAAATCCTTCTGGCTGTTCTATGTAGACCTCTTCTTCTAATATGCCATTCAGAAATGCAGACTTAACATCCATATGATAAACTTTGAAACCTTTATATGAAACATAAGCTAGTAGAATTCTTACTCCTTCCATTCTTGCAACAGGGGAAAATGTTTCACCATAGTCAATTCCTTCTTCTTGTGCATACCTTTTGCAAACTAGTCTTGCTTTGTTTCTTGTCACTTCACCATCCTCATCTGGCTTGTTTCTAAATACCCATTTTGTGCCAATCACATTCTTGTCTTTTGGTCTAGGAACTAGGCTCCAAGTCTTGTTCTTTTCTATTTGCTGAATTTCCTCTTCCATAGCCTTGTACCAATCATCATCTTTCGATGCACCTTTTATTGTCTTAGGTTCCTTCATGCTTAACAAACATGATCAACCTCTCAGCCTATTTCTTGTCATTGGCCTTTCATCTTTGTCTCCAATGATTTGATCTGTAGGATGGTGTCTCTTGACATATTTGGATAGTCTAGGCTCATATCTTGTGGCTGTATTTTGTCTCTCAGCTTCAGTATCACTATGTGCATCTCTGTTAGGTGTTTCAACATCCCTTTCATGTGTGCTAATCTTAGAGTTAGAATATGCATTCTCCTCATTTTTCAACTCAACATCTAAATGCAACTTGACATTCATAGGATGTGACTCGGTAGTTGTTGAGACTTGCTGCATGATATGTAGAATCTTCTTTAGTAGGCATTCCTTCATAATAGTATATAATGTCTTGTAATCTTTTGGTTCTTTTGTAATTTCAGCATCATGTGCTAACGTAAACTCATCAAAATTCACATTTGAACTTTCCACAATTTTGTTAGTGTTAGTAATCAAACACTTGTTAGCTTTACTTCTTGTGGAATAACCAAGGAATGTACCTTCTTCACTCTTTGCATCAAACTTTCCACTCTTAACATCTTTAAGAATATAGCATTTTCTTACAAATACCTTAAAATATTTCACATTAGATGGATGACCATACCATAGTTCAAAAGGTGTTGAGTGAGTACCTTTCTTTACTCGCACACGGTTCAAGGTGTAAAAAATAGTACTTACAATTTCTTCAATATTTCAGAGCAACATTTTTCTCCATCATGAGTGTTCTAGCACAATCCATTATTGACCTATTTCTTCTTTCAACAATTCCATTTTGTGGAGGGGTCCTAGGTGCAGATGCCTATCTCTTGATTCCTCTGTCATTATAGAACATGTCAAACTCATGTGAAGTGAATTCACCTCCTTTTTTGGATCTTAAACATTTTAGATTCTTACCTATTTCTTTTTCAACTCTTTCCAAGTACCATTTAAATATTTGAAAATCATCTGATTTTTGTTTTAGAAACATGACTATCATCATTCTAGAGTAATCATCAACAAGAAACATTATACCTATCTCCTTTGTAGCTTTGCACTTCAATGGGTCTACACAAGTCAGTATGAACAATTTCAAGTATTTCCTTAGAGGTATAAGCTTTACTTTTGAAGCTTGACTTTGTCATCTTGCCTAGCTGACATTGTTTGCACATTATATTTTTTGGTTTCTTCAACTTAGGTAAACCTCTAACTCTTTTCATGTTGCTGATACTAATCAAATTATCAAAGTTAACATGACATAATCTCTTGTGCCAAAGCCATACGTCATCAAATTTTGCAATAAGACAAGTAGCATCTTCTATATCCAAATAGAAAAAATTACTCCTAGTTTGATCACCTTTTCCAATCAAGTTTCCATTTGTATCATATATATTGGCTAATTTATTTTCAAACTCAAATTTTCACCCCAAATTATTCAATTGTAAAACACTTAACAATTTATAATTCAATCCTTCAACATAATAAGCATTGTCACATGAAATCTTATCTATGAGTTTGATAGACCCTTTTTCTTTTATCAAACATGATGCATCATTACCAAATCTTACACTATTCCCATCATAACAGGTTAAGGTAATAAGCTTACTTTTGTCTCTAGTCATGTGATGTGAGCATCCACTATCAATGATCCACTTGTCATTCTTATTCACACAAGTCATAAGTGTAGTTGGATCATCCTCGTTTGATTCATCCTTCATTGCAACATATACCACTTCATCATTATTTTCATTAGAATCATGTTCATCAACAATGTAGCATGACTTCTTGCCTTTATCTCTGTAGTCTCTTCCATCATCTTCTCTTCTATTTTTGTGTTGGTTCCCTTCTCTAAAGTTCTTCTTCTGTGTACATCTTGCTGCAATATGACCAACTTCATTGCAATTAAAACAAATGATAGGCAACTTATTTTTGAATTTACCTTTTTCTCTATGGAATCTTCTTGCCAGTAATGCTTCCAATTGTTCAATGTCTTCCTCATCTGTACTACTATCATTGGATGCATACTTTATCTTTCTTTTCTTCTTCTTTGGCTTCACCTCCTTAGAATCTTTCAGAAACAATTTTTCTTTGAAAGCTGATTCAATACTCTTTGGTTTGTAGTTGGCAAAATTAGATAACTCAAAAGTAGTGAGTCTTCCTACCAGACCTTCAAGGGTTAGATAATTTCTTGGCATACATATTAACTCTTGAATTGTAGATACTCTAATGGAATACACGGGAAACAATGTTCTCAAGACTTCACTTAGCACAATATCATCATCTATTTTACCAGTAGCACCTTTTATTGCACTAACAACTTCTTTTATTCTAGAAACATATTGAGCAATATTTTCACCTCATGTAATCAAACTTACCTCTGAGGCTCTCTAACTTGGCTCTTTGAAAATTTTTGTCTCATCCATAGATGGTGTCTAGGGCATCCCACATCTTCTTTTCACTTTTAAGGCCTTTGATATCATCAAATTCAACATAGCTTAGGACAGAGGCAATCTCCAACATTGCCTAATTTTGCTCTTTCTTTTTCTTCAAATCTTCAGTAGCTAGGGCTCCTGCTAGATCAACAAGTTATACTAAAATGAAGATCGTGCATAATCTCCAAGTCCTCCAAGGTGTAACTTCATCAAAATTTTCCATTCAAAAAAGTTATCTTTATTAATCTTGGGTGCCTCTCTTTTAGATATCTTGATTTTTGTGCTTTTAGTACCTTAAAACTAATCCTCTTAAGCAACTAGACTCTGATAGCAATTGTTGAAATTCTTTTAGAATAACTTGGGGGGGGGGGGGGGGGGGGTTGAATCAATTATTCAAGGTCTAGATGTACAAAATAAAACTTTCAAAATTTAGTGAACCCATATAACATTCTTAGCCATGCATGCATTCATTGTGTGTTAACCAAAATTGATATGTTATTGTAAAATTAATATGCAGAAATGTAAAGCATAAAACACAATACATCCATCAGCACACTTGACACAATTATTTAACATGGAAACCCAATTTGGGAAAAACCACCAATAACATGCTACTCCTTTTTCACTCTTATGAAGTGATGCCCTGTTAAAAGCCAACCCTGTTAAAGGTTATAACACACACTATTAAATGTGACTTGGTTAAGGGATTTCAATCACCTTATTAAAAGTGAGCCTTGTTAGAGGACTTTAGGCCATTCACTTGGAATGCCACCTTGTTAAAGGATTTTCTAATTATTGTTGAGTTAACCTTTCTCCAAAGGATTTACCCTAATTTGATACTAGTGTTAGAAAGTAACATTAGAGCTTTGATTTGATACAACTTACAACCTTACTTGCAAATTATAGATCACTATTTAGTCCTCAACTCTGCTTGGCTTCCAACCTATGTAGCTCTTACAACTTGTTCACCCTTCAAGCATTTATCCTCTTTAAGCATTCTTGCTTAGTTTGCCATTGCAAACTTCTTCTCTTGGGTCACTAGATGAAGCAAACACTTTTCCTTCTCCGTGTCAGATTTTTGCATTCAAAACTCTCTAACCTCTTTGCTTCATGACTAGATATCCCTCCATATAGGAAATTAGAACTCTTTTCCTGCTCATTATCCATCACCAAAAATTAGGGTTTTCGATGGATTAGGTAGGATACAATGTATCTACCCCATATCTTGTCTTCTCTAGAAACTTCTCCTAGAATCCATCCGAATTCACCTCCAAAATAGTTTACATAAGATTCTGTGCCTCTAGCTCATCAATCTTATCTTCCTTTTGATTCACAAGTTCCAAGGAAACAAACTTGTCAATTTTTAATTGGTGAATCTTCGATCTTTTTCATAATGCAGTAGCTTGGAATTATCAATTTATTGATGCTTGGCACATACTGTGTTACTCGACATCTACTATAAGATCACTCAGCATCAACTAGATTTTATTGGTGCTCAGCATGCACTAACTTTGCTCGGCACCTTCTATCAACTTAGTCAAGCTTGGCAAATGAACTTTGTTCAACCTTATTCTTTTGAACTTTATAAGTGTCACCAATCATTTTGTAACCTCAAGTAGATCATCAATACATTATGTTATCACCATCTTAAGTGATTCTTACACTTCAATACATAATCATAACTCAACCTTTCCTCTAGGTACTTTTGTTACATCTTGTTGATCAAATCCTCCTCATCAATCAACTAAGTGATAGTGCTTGAAACATATAAGCAATTATCTTACCAACATATAGTAGGTTTGACATCAATAACAAAACAATGATTGAAAATACACAGTCTTCTTTCAACAATTTTTTCTTACTCAAATGATCTTTTCAATCATATATCAATAATTCACACAATCATTATGATTTACTAGCATTTAGATATCAATAAAATATAATTCTCACTTAGTAAAATTATAATAATCACATTATATAAAATTATTCAGACTACTCTTATTTTTATGACTTTTATTTAATTCTAGTTACCTAGTTCATTTCTTAATTTGTTGAGGCATTTGTCTAATTGTGCATAATTAAGACATTTCAACATCTTGTCTAATCCTACCTCTCACATTCTTTTTTATAAGAAAGACATCTCTTGATTTTATTTTTAATCGATCATTTCATGCATCCTTGTTATGCAAGCTATTCTTGTCATTCTCTCTTGTGGAAGTTGTTTTGGTCTTCTAGGGGTGTTGAGGAGTCACCAATTAACTCCTACACTTTGTTGGTTTCTCAAGATTCATGCCCAAGTACAACAAAAAGAAATTTCAATTTGATTAAGATGATATTGTTGGACCTGCCAAGTGTCAATTATTGACAAGTCACCCAATTTTATGTAGAGTTTTATTATGTAGAGTTTTACTAATTATATCAATAACTAGATCTACCAACACGTTTGAATCTCCATTAATAGCAAGTAGCAACCATCAATGTTTTATGGCTAACCAAATGGAATATAATGCTTCCTTTAGTAAAATTCTTAATTTGGAATAAAACTGGATAAAATAATTGAAGTGTTTTCTAGAACCAATATTTCTTGGATTCTTTATTGAAACATATTTATCATATAGTTAAACTTTTTGCAAAGTCTTTATAGAGAAACCCATCTTTGTTTTACCTCTCACACTTGCACCCTACAAATGTATCCCTCAAAACTAAATGCAGCAAAAGATATTTGGATTTGTATGGTCATTTCTTTATTCAGGTCGAATGTTCTCTATATGCTTAATTGAACTTGAATATCAAAGATAATACATTTTTGTGTTTTTAATGTTTCAAGTCTTTTTTTTTGTCTTCCAAATTGACTTTTAGTTCATAAGGTGCTTCAAAGTGGGATAAAAGAAACAAAATTAATTTTTAACACTCTACTCATCTTGGGTACAGATGATGCAGAGACCATACTCTCTCTGGCAAGAGTGATTGATGCCCTTGTGAACTGAGAGGTATGATTTACTTATTAGTCTTAGAATTAGTTATTGTCCTCTACTTAGTAATACACATCATTTTTTTTGAATAACATCTACAATAAAATAATAGATTGCATTACCTTTTGACTGGTTTGATTAAATGGTGTGAAAATGCCAAATGTCATATTTATTGTGTCACGCTTTACTATTAAGTTTATCCAATGTTGTTGGTTGCTATGGTTCAGAGGATCAATATTGTAATTCCCTTGAAGGAAGATGGTTCTCAATTGTATTGGGAAGTTTGTTGTGACTATATATGTTGATCTGCAAAAGTATTTGATCGAACATTTTAAATTGACTATATTTGTTGTCCAACAAAGTTGTAAAGGTGGATGAAATCAACAAAAATATCAATTTCAGTTGTAATTTGCACAATGTTTGGTGGAGTCTTGTAGAGAAGGAACGGATTTCTATAGGAACATTGTGTGGGAAATATAAATATTGCTTATTTCCTAAAATATAAAATAGGGTAAACTTTAAGAAAGATGCCTCCAAAAAAAGATATAAAATATTGGTGAATCTTTCACTATTTTGAAAAAAAAAAATTATTTCTATTGGCGAATCTCTCAATTTTTTATTTTAGATATGATTAATATTGGCGATCATTTTCCAATCATAATATTTTTATATAATATGTTGACGAATCTCAATAATAATAGGAAGTTCATTAATCACCATGGAATGTTACAAATCAAAATTGAATATTTTTTACCTTGTGGAATAATATGAGGATCATTGAATATAGTTTAAATCAATAGTGAAAACTAAATATTGGTGATATAGCCCTAAAGTAACTAATAATTATGATAATTATTGATTAGTTCAATTTGATTTCTCCAATAATATATTATATTTAGGCGTCTCAAATCTAATCATGTAATCAATATTGTGGCAAATATTTGAGTTTAAATTTTTCAATAAAATAAATTATTGAATGATTTTAAATATTCTAGAACTAAATTTTATAAAACTATGGCAATTTAGGTTGTATCAAATCTTAAATTATTAGCCAAATTACTAGCCAAAAAAATTCTAAAATTAGCCAATTTACGAATATTAGCCACTAAAAAATACCTTGATATAAAATATTGCAATTCTAGGGTTTTGAATCACACTGTTATGTCTCTATAGAAGCATGGTCAATTTCCCTCTATTTTAATATCAATTTATTTATAATTTTGGTGGTGTGACTATACGATCTATGATTTTATCATGTAATGCCAATTTATAAGTGGTTGAATACATAATGGTCTACAACATTTACATATAGAGACATTGTTCTGTTGAAATTGGCAGTAAAGTAACATTCAAAAAATATTTTAATTTTAAGGATATGTGTAGTGCACAACATGCCTTGGAAATTCTAAAAAACCACCATGACTGTGCTACATTATTCATATTAACTACTCAACATTGAATTTTCAACCTACGCTACACAATAATTAATAATCTCCTTAATTTTTTTCTTTTTAAAGAAATCAATTAATTGATCACCCTGGAATTATAATTCATACAATATCATTAAAGATGATATGTTTCAATTTACATCAGAAATCAAAATCAACATATATAGAAGAAATTTGACCATATAATTTATAGGTATAGTAATTTCAAAATCAATAAGAAATTTAGAAGAGAATAAACAAATTTAAAAGGCCCTTATTTAATTAATATTTCAAAATTGAAAATGGACATATTAAAACATATCAATAAAATGAGATCTCTAAAATAATTGTTCAAATGGTCTCAAATAAGATAAATCTACACTTTTTTGAAACAATTTTTTTTTAAAAAATAGATAAATATAATTAATCTAAACAAACCCATTGGGATGCTTTCCATCTCATTATGGTCATTACTTTCTTTTGGTTTTATGCAACAATTTTGATAATGCATTCTTATAAACACATGTAGTAATCACAAAGTGTTTATAATTGAGAAAATATACGCTCTTAGAGTTGCAAATGAGTAAATATTCATAAAAACACACACTTCTAGTTCTAAATGAATAGATATTTATTTATCACCATCACAAAATTGTAAGAAATATTATATTTGACCTTGTGTGAGATACACACCTACCTATGATTTGATTTATTTATCACCACTACAAAATAGTAAGAAATATTATATTTGACCTTGTGTGAGATACACACCTACCTATGATTTGATTTATTTATCACCATCACAAAATAGTAAGAAATATTATATTTGACCTTGTGTGAGATACACACCTACCTATGATTTAGGGCCTATAATATATGTGAATGTCTTATACATAAGTACACATCATCCTTAAAAAATTTGAAGTTAAATATGTGTAATATATCTATCTATGTATTTTAATTTCTAAACGTTAGTGCATATCTATTAAAATTCTTTTATTTGAAAAAAAAAAAAAAACCTTCAAAGAAAATCTAATATGTTAGATCATCCATTCCTCAACATTATTTTGTATATGTATTTTAGCTTCTAAATGTGTGCACATACCTATTCATATCTATTTGACATACATAAGCAATTGTAATACAATCAAAACAAATCTAATATGTTAGATCATTCATTCCTCACATCATTCATAAAAGGTGTCAATAATTTTTTGTATTATTGTTGTACATTAATTTGAGCTCAATCTTTTGGCATAGCAGAATTCATTTCACGTTTGTAGCTTTTTGAGGTGGATATTCTAATTCTGGTTTGATGTTTCATTTGATACTTACTATCCTTGGATTCTTAATTATATATATATATATATATATATAATGTATTAAGGGATTGTAATAGTCTAGTGGTCTTCATGTATTGGTTTATGGTGACCATGATTGTGTTATGCATTTAGATGTGTACATACTTCCTTGTCCCTATTTGTGAGAATCATTGTGATAGTGATGATTGGATGATTATATTCATGATATGGATATTCATGTGATAAGTGAAAATTTTCTTATGGTTTTGTGTTTGATTTTGTTGCTTCATTCATTGTGAATGGAATGAGCCCAAGATTAGGTACTAAAGTGGGTTTAAGGATGCCTCTCAAGGTGTCCACAACCTAAAATAGGGATAAATTTAAGAAACCCCCCTTTGGAAAAATGCATAAAATCGTGGCGAATCCAACATTATTTTAGGGGCAAAAAATTAATTTTTATTGGCAATTTTTTTCGAAATAGGAAAAATAATAATTTTATTGGCCTTTTTTTCCTGTTGTATGAAAATTTTGTAAAACTGTGGCTAATCTTTAATTATTTTAGAAAATTGTGATCAAAAGTAAAAATATATAAAAACCATAAATTTGTATCATCCAACATACAATAACCCTTAGTAATGATGAAAATATATAAAAACCATAAATTTGTATCATCCAACATACAATAACCCTTAGTAATGACCGTTAGATGATCCTATATCAACAGTATAAATCCTATTTCGAGCTAAAAAGTTAAAGTACAACAAGTTTCAAAGAAAGTTTCCAAAATTATGACACTTGTCCATGATATAATCTATTTCAAGCCAAAGATTAGAAGGATTAAAAGTTCCTTAGAAAGTCTTTAAAATAGAGGCACTTGTAAAATCTATGTACTTTACATATAACTTGACTTAAAGTTTTTCTATAGATTGGCAAATGTGACCATCTATTAAGACATGCCTCAGAAATTATGGGCAAAAATATTTTATTTACCATGTGGAAAGATTAGGTTTCATTAGTGATGTCATCATCAAAATAAAAATGATTATGTACCATAATTGGCGATTGGTCCTAGCATGGGACCTAGTTTTCATTAATTGCAGACAATGTCACCACCCCCAAAGTGCAAAAAAATCACCAAATTCAGAGTCCTCAATGAGTGAGATTAGCCATTTTGCGAATATTTTCTACTAAAGTAAACCTTGACCTAAAATAGGTTGTATGTTGTGATCATGGTATGTGGAGTTTCTTAATGAGTGAAAACCTAATTAAAACTTCATTGGGATGTGAGAAAACACTGATTGATATATTTGGTGCTAGAAACAAGCCTTGAGCACTAGTATGAGGGGAAGGATGTATTGGGAAGGAGTGGTTGTACGTGTAGACATTGGATTTTGTATGGAGTGGTATGCCCCAACATGTTTTATTTGTTGCATGATCATCATCTATGTCCAACGAGTACAATGGTGGAACTCCTAATACTAAGCACTCTAGTATTCAAGTATTCATAGTTGTTTAGCACCCAAGAGGTTTATTGTTGGTTGATATTTTTAGTAATTGCATTGTGATATTGCCTGGTATGAAAGATTTGATGTTATGCCTTTATGGTTCCTTTCTTATTTTATTGTTTCTCATTATTATGTTTTTTTTCTTGATGATAACTTAGTTTTCTTGGGTACCTTGTTACTAATTGAGCTTTCTCTATGATCAGATGACATGTGTTTCTTGGATGGATTGTGTATTCTTGCATATCTTGTGATGTTTATGTTGAGTGTTTATGTTTGGCATTTGCATAAGCCTTATCCTTTCTTCCTTTTTATGAGTGTTTGGTTTGTGTAACTCTCACAATGAGAACAATGAGGTTGACCTACAAATTTTGTAGGGTTAGGTGTATTTTCAAATTACCATTGGAAATTGGAGAACATGCATTGATGGATTGACTTGAAGAGTGTCATTCTCTCCTCTTTTTCCTTCTATTTCATGCTCTCTTATTCCATATCATATGATGTAAACATTATAATTAATTTTCAGTCACATATCATGTTAATTGTATTATTCAGCACTCCATGAGGATTTAGATATAATTGGATGTCATAGATACGTATTGGTACTAGTTTATGTGTACTAACTTGGTTTTTGTCACATTCATTATGTAATCCTTCTTTATGAGTATTTGTTGCATTGTGGTTTCAGTTAAAGGATTTTTTTTTTCTGGTTCCTAAAATGAGTCAAGATGGTGTCATGTTGTGTCTTGATGGTGTCTTAACTCTTCTTTGTGTTTTTATGCAAATTCAAAGAATATTTAGTATCATTCCTAGGCATGTTTTTGAATCATAAATAGTTTGACATCAATACATGAAATGATAATTAGCCAACCCTGGTTCTGCCAACCATAGCATATAAATTCAAATTATGTGTCACATTAAAATAAGAGACCCCATGATATAAGCATGTGCTAAATGAGAAAAATGTCTTTGAAAACACCAACAGTGTGGAGTGATTTTGCATCAATGTTTCAGGCAAGTTGTTTTGGACAAGACTATAAAATCCATTTACTAACCATTCCAAAATCTTAAATAGTATCTTTGAGCTGGCAAAAATCCACAACAGTGATCAAAAACTAAAATTTTACATCTTGGTGATAAGAGTATGAGTACTTAGAATCATCTATGTAAAATATTATGTTGTTACAAAACCTTTTTGACGATGTATCCACAAGAACACATTTTACAAACACACTTCCACATGCATTTTCCTAGGGTCAAAAGGTGCTATAGTTAAGAGTATTATGACTTACTCATATGCATCCAACTAGAGATAACTACCCATGGACATCTTTCATTTATAAAACTCCATGAGAACATACAAACCCACCTCAACCAAACTAAACATTGAACTCGGTACATCACTTTACATCCTGTTGTAGATTTCTATAGTAGAAATTTGTTAATTCTAGAGACATTCAATGGATTTTCCTTGATGACTAGGGTAGATAATCAACCCTACTCCCTACCATAGTTTCAATATCAAAAAATTCTTGAAGTTGACTATTATAACTTGTAAATTGATATAGTTGGGCGCATATCCATTTGCTTGATTTACCAAATATATAAGGCCACATATGTCAGATACATTTTGTTAACATGCAACATTGCAAATCAACTAGGGCACAAAATTAATTACAAAAACTTAGTAACAAGTACTTACAAGCTCAAGTTTTCTTTAGAAAATAATAACTCCTAGGATCAAGTTGTGAATGAACAAGTAGGATGAATTAAAGAAGGAGGGATATCTGATATGTATTGGATATCATGTTTAAAGCCTTGAATCTTAAATAAAACTAAATTAACAGTGGAGACCCCCACATTGGAAATGATGACAAAATTTTTGAAACTAGTAATATTAAATAAAATTTATGGTACCACAAAAATTATCTGATAGTCTCAACGAATGCCAAGCGACCCCAAATTTTTTTAAAAATGGAGCTCTATTATAGATTCCTAAATTATTCATCCAAAATAGACAAAGAAAATAGTGAAAATGCTACAGCTAACAAAATTAAACCACTCCAGAAATAAGAAGCCAAAAAAATTGAGACTTTTTCCTCTATTACCTTTTATACTGGATTTAAAATTCAAATGAAAGGTGACACAAACAAATCATTAAATTTATATAAACCAATCCTTAAAAAACTAGATAAGAGATTTGATAAGCTACAATATGAAAATAGCAATTGAAATACTTATGAACAACTAAGATTTTTGGGTAAGAGGGATGATGAAATGTTTAATAGACTCACTTGCAAATAGCTGCACTTCTTTGATTCTTGAGTGAAATTCTTCAGAGAGAAGGACGAAAGAAGAGGTAGCTTGTCTTTTCTACCCTCTAAAAAAAGGGCTTTTTAAGGAGCAGAAAAATATTTAGATAATTTGGGTTTTGCTAGGATAAATTCCTTCCAAATGTGGATCAATTAATGCAAAATGCTAGCTCTTACCTCAAATGGCTCCCATGCATGCAAACTACATCCAACTAGCTCCTTTGACCAAAAAAGAAAATTTGATTCCACTTTTTTTGCTTTTTTAGATTATCAACCCAATTTGGTCAAAATTTTGACCGAATTGGGAAACCCTAATTTGGTCAAGATTTTGACCAAATTGGGCATAAAAAAAAAAAAGAAAAAAGAAATCACAGGCCAATATGGCCTTTGGTCAAAAATTTAGATCAAAATTTGACCTAGAATGTACTAGTGAGTAACTCTTGAATAGAATGAAGAGCTAAATCAAGCACCATCTTTAATGCAAATAGTTGTCATTAAGATGAAAGAGAAGGAGGCAGTACCATCTATCACATTACTACTAGATCTATCAAATTGAAGATTAATAGCTATTGTGAAAGTTGATGGAGAGGGAAATGAAAAGAGAAATGTTGAGGAAGAAAATCTAATAGTTGCCTCACTAACACAAAGTGAAGATTAATAGGGTGCATAACAACAAGAGGATGAGAAGACAAAAGAGGATAAGATGACTGTTGAGCTAGAGGAGAAAATTTCAATTTAGACATTGGTTACCTTACCAATATCTACACCTCCTCCTAGTAGCTAGACTCCTTAGAGGTCGAGTACACAAGCAACTCCATTAAAAATTTCAAGGCCAAGTTCCAACACACCACTAAGTGTTGATGCTACATCATTTGAGGATGTAAGTTTGGATGAGGTGATTGTCTTACCAACATTTGATCTTGTTGGTGTTTTGAAACATCATGGTTTCAAATTATCCCGATAAGAACAAAATACTATTGGAAATCTAATTGAAAAGATCATTATTGAAGAAAGAAGATTGTTTGCAAAGAGGGAGATTGTTGATAAAGAATGTTTTCAATCATTGTTTTGTCACTGATGTCAAACCTACTATTTTCTAGAATGACAATTGCTTATAAGATCCAAGTACTATCACTTAGTTGATTGATGAAGAGGATTTAATCAATGAGATGTAACAAAAGCACCCAAGGGAAAGGTTGAGTTATGGTTTTGTAATGAAGTGCAAGGATCAGTTAAGACAATGATAAAATGAAGAATTGATAGTATACTTGAAGATACAAATTTTGGCTACACTTAGAAAATTTGGAAGAATAAGTTGTAACAAATATATCTGCAAAGCTTGACTAAGTTTCATTAGTGGGTACTGAGCAAGCTAGTTCATGCCAAGCAGATTTTTAGTAAGAGCCAAGAAAATGCAAAATCTAGTGTGTGCTGAGTGAAATAGAAGGAGTTGAGAAAGTTCAAGTGCCGAGCAAGTAATAGGGGCCGAGCATCAATAAAATTTAGTTGATTCCAAGTGAATCCACAATAGATGCCAAGCATCAGTAAAATGTAGTTGAAGCCAAGTAACACGATATGTGCTGAGCACCAAAATTTCAATAGTGTCGAGTTGCTGCATTATTTGAAAAGTCAAAGATTTGCTAGATCTGAGTCGACAAATTTGTTACCTTGAATTTTGTGAACCAGATGGAGGATAAGGATGATGAGTTGGAGGCACAAAATTTTAGGTAAACTATTTTTGAGTGAATTCAAAAGGATTATTCATGATGCTTCTAAAAGGAACAAGATAAGGGGCAGATTCATTGAATCCTACCTAATCCATTCGAACTAAAATTAAGAGCGGGAAGATTTGAACAAGAAGAGTATTCCAAAAATTTATTTAAGGAGTCACAAGTCAAGAAGCAAGAGTTGCCGAGTTGCCAAGTTGTTGAAGGGTGCCGAGGAGAAGGCATTGAGTAGGAAGAATAGAGCATAGAGACTTTGCTTTGATAAGTGGCCATATAGGAGATTGCATTGATATATCGAGTGTGGAAACTCAAGGAGATGAAGTTTGAAAGGAGGAAAAGATTTTAGAGTTGTAGAGACTAAAAACCAGGCAAAAATGTGAGCTGAATCAAGATCTGGAATCTGCAAATTAAGTTGTGAGTTGTATTAGGTCAAAAGCCCTTATTGTTACTTTCTAACAATTGTATCAGTTAAGGTAAAATCTTATGGACTTAGTTTGGTTTAACAACCATTAGTAAATCCTTTAATAGGGTCGCATTCCAAGTGAATGTTTTGAAGTCCTCTAACTAGGCCCACTTCTTATAGGGTGGTTGAAATCCTTTAACCAGGTCACATTTAACAGTGTGTTGTAGCCTTTAATAAGGCAAGCCTTTCATAGGGCATCACTTCAGAAGAGTGAGAATTGAGTAGCATGTTACTGGTGGTTTTTCCCAAATTGCGTTTCCAAGAAAATCACTGTGTTATGTGTTGATTCTTCATGTGTTATTTTTGTATGTAGAATTTTATAGTAACTTGCTAAGTAGGAAAGTTTAAGCTTGAATGCATGAATAGTTTAATGGGCTCTCTTTACTTGGTGAAAAAGTTTTTATTAGGACATTTGGACCTTTAATAACTAATTCACCCCCCCTCTTAGTTATTCTAAAGCATTTATATCAATTGGTATCAAAGCCATTTGTTGATTTGGTTTAAAGGTACTAGAAGTAGGAAGATCAAGATGTCTAAGAGAGAAGTTCCCAAGCTCAATAGAGATAACTTCACTGCATGGAAAAGGTTAATGAAGCTACACCTTGGATCAATAAGTGATCATGCACAAATCTCAATTGAAGTAAAACATGTTGATCCAGTTGTACCCACTACAGAAGATATGAAGAAAAAGGAGCATAATCAAGCAATGCCAGAGATTGCCTTTGCCCTCAACTATTCTGAATTTGATGACATTGAGGGATGTGATTCTACATTCAAGATGTGGAAAAACTTGATTGATATTTATGGAGGAGATCAAAATGTTCAAAGAGAAAAAAGAGAAAGCCTTAGAGGAAAGTTTGATGACATGAAAATGGAGGAAGGTGAGAATGTTGCTCAATATGCCTCTAGAATGAAAGAGGTAGTAAGTGCAATAAGAAGTTTGGGTGGTCATTTAGATGATGACACTGTTAATAGAAAATTCTTAAGACCCTTGCTCCCAATATATGCTATTAGAGTTTAAACCATACAAGAATTAAGATGTGTACCAAGAAACCAACTCTTGAAGGTATAGTGGGAAGAGTCACTGCATTTGAGTTGTCCAACTTTGATAACTACAAACTTGAGAACCTTGAATCTGCTTTCAAGGAAAAGCTATCAATGAAAGATACTAAGGAGGTGAAACCTAAGGAGAAGAAGAAAAAGGTAAAGTATGCATCCAGTGATAGCAGCATAGATGAAGAAGATGTGGAACAATTGGAGGCACTATTGGCTAGAAGATTTCATAGAGGTAAATGAAAATTCAAAGGTAAGCTACACATCATACGTTTTAATTGAAATGAAGTAGGACATATTACCACAAGATGCACACAGAGAAAGAACTTCAAAGAAGGTAACAAGAATAAGAATAGAAGAGAAGATGATAGCAGAGATTACAAAGACAAAGGAAAAAAGTGCTATATTGTTGAAGAGGAGGATTCTGATGAAAATGATGATAAGGTAGTCTATGTAGCCATGAAGGATGAGTCAAATGAAGATGAGGAAACAACACTGGTAACCTATGTGAACAATAATGAAAAATGGATCATAGATAGTGGATGCTCACATCGCATGACAGGAGACAAAAATAAGTTTATTACCTTTACTCAGTATGATGGAAATAGTGTTAAATTTGGAAATGATGCTCCATATCTAATCAAAGAAAAAGATTCCATTAAACTTATAGAGAAAATTTCATGTGATAGTGCATACTATTTTGAAGGATTGAACTACAATCTATTGAGTGTGTGATAATTAGGCAATATAGGTTGCAAAGTATAATTTGGAAATAAAACTACCAAAATCTATGACATTGATGGAAATCTAATAGGAAAAGAAGACCAAACTAGGAGTAATCTATTTTACCTAGATATGGAAGATATAGCTTGTCTTATTGTTAGATTTGATGATGTGTGGCTATGGCATAAAAGGCTATGTCATGTCAACTTTGATAATCTGATTAGCATCAGCAAAATGAAGAAAATCAAGGGCTTTCATAAGCTGAAGAAGCCTAAAAATACAATGTGCAAACAATGTATACTAGGAAAGATGACCAAGGCAAGTTTCAAAAGCAAAACCTACACTTCCAAAGAAGTACTAGAGTTAGTGCATACTAACTTATGTGGCCCAATAGAAGTGCACAACTACAAAGGAGACATATATATAATGCTATTTGTGGATGACTACTCTAGGATGATGACTTTCATGTTCTTAAATTTTTTTTTTGAAGCATTTCAAATGTTTAAGTGGTATTTGGCTAGGGCTGAGAAGGAGACAAGAAAGAGTCTAAAATGTTTAAGATTAGATAGAGGAGGAGAGTTCACATCAAAAGAATTTGAGACATTTTGCAATGACAAAGGAATTAAAAGACAAACATTAGCACCAAGAACTCCACCTTAGAATGGCATTGCAGAAAGAAGGAATAGATCAATAATAGACTATGCTAGAACATTAATGATCGAGAAATTTTTTTCTCTAAAGTACTGGAGAGAAGTTGTAAGTACAACTATCTACACCTTGAATTGAGTACAAGTCAAGAAAGGTACAAATGCAACACCTTTTGAATTATGGTATGGTCACTCACGAAATGTAAAACATTTCAAAGTATTTGGTTGTACATGCTATATTCCTTAAAGATTCTAGAAATGGGAAGTTTGATGCAAAGAGTGATGAAGGCATATTCCTTGGATACTCCACTAGAAGTAAAGCATATAAGTGTTTGAATACTAACACTAACAAGATTGTGGAGAGTGCAAATGTAAGTTTTGATGAGCATGTAGAAGCTTAGATTGATGAAACTAAGAAACTAGAAGAGTACAAATTCTTTGTATACTTCTATGAAGGAATGCCTGCTAAAGATGAAGCTACCAATCAAGTTGGGAATCAACAACAAATTTCAATTTCAGCCGAGTCACAACTAGTGAATGTCGAGTTGCATTCAAAAGTTGAATTGTAGAATCAAGATAATGCACATTCTGATTTAGGAATCAGTACACATGAAGAAATATCTGAAAGAGATGTGCATAGTGACTTTGAAGCTAAAAGACCAAACTTGGAAATGAGGACAGAACAAAGGTTATCCAAGTATGTGAGAAGACATCACCCTGTAGAACAAATCATTGGTGACAAGGAAGCTAGTCCAATGACAATGAATAGACTAAGGAATGAATCATTTCTACTGAGCAAGATTGAACCCAAAATAATGAAAGATGCACTGCAAGATGATAATTGGCATAGAGCTATGGAAGAAGACATAGATTAGATAGAGAAGAAGAAAACTTGGACCTTAGTTCCAAGACTAGCTGATAAAAATGTGATTGGTACCAAATGGGTGTTTAGGAACAAACTAGATGAGAATGGTGAGATCACAAGAAATAAGGCCAGACTAGTCTGCAAAGGTTATGCACAAGAAGAAGGACTAGACTATGGGGAAACATTTTCCCCTGTTGAAAGGATGGAAGGAGTGAGAACACTACTTGTATATGCTGTTTACAAAGGTTTTAAAGTCTACCAAATGGATGTAAAGTCTACTTTTCTGAATGGCATACTGGAAGAGGAAGTCTACATAGAACAACCAAAGGGATTTGTTGATAACAACAACACAGATATGGTTTGCAAAATGCATAAAGAACTCTATGGTTTGAAGCTAGCACCTAGAGAAAGGTGTGAGAGACTGCACAAATATCTTGTGAAAATAGGATTTGAGAGAACAGATGATAACAATAACTTGTATATCAAGGCAGAAAAAGGAAAAGATATTTTGATATCTGAAATCTTTGTTGATGATATAATATTTGGAGGAAAAGATGCCCTATGCAAAGACTTTGCTGATCAAATGAACATGAGTTTGAGATGTCAATGTTTGGAGAAATCAAATTCTTTGTTAGATAGAAAGTACATCAACTGAAACATGGCATATCTGTGACCCAATCAAAATATATCAAGGAGATACTCAAGACATTTGGCTTAGAAGATTCAAAACTAGTTAGTACACCAATGGTAATAGGACATAAGGTATCCAAGAATGATGAGTCAACTGAAGTAAATCAGACAATGTATAGATCAATGATTGGAAAGTTATAGTATGTTGTGCATAGTAGACCAGACATTGCATTAGCTATTGGAATAGTGGTAAGATTCTCTGCAAACCCAAGAGAAAATCATCTTATGGCAATAAAAAGAATATTGAGGTACCTAAAAGGAACTGATGACTTTGGATTATACTACAAGAGGAGTGAAAATTTTGAGTTGAAAGCCTACACTGATGTAGATTGGGGAGGTAATATTGATGATAGAAAAAGCACCAGCAGAGGAGCACTTTTCTTAGGAAAAAAAACTAGTCACTTGGACTAGCAAAAAGCAAAGTTGTACCTCATAGTCCATAACAGAAGCTGAGTATGTTGTTGCTACTATCAATTGCACCAATATTGTATGGATCAAGTACCTATTGTAAGGTATGAAGGAAGAGGTAACTGAACCTATGATACTGTATCGTGATAACACAAGTGCCATCAACATATCAAAGAATCCTATGATGCATGCCAAAACAAAACACATTGTAATTAAGTATCACTATGTAAGAGAATTGGTGGAAGACAAGCAAGTGAGGATGGAATATGTTATTTCAAAGGAAAAAATTGTTGACATCTTCACAAAAGCATTACCTAAAGATGCATTTGAGTATCTTAGAGGTAAGCTAGGGGTGATACCCCCATCCAAGGCTATTTAAGCAACAACAAGATGACCCTGCATCAATTGAGTTGATTGTTGAAATGTTACAAATTGATGTAGAGGATACTTATTTTAAGTTTTTTCCTGAAGTAATCAAAGTACTGAAATACCAAATAAGTCACAAGCAAGGTGACAAAGGGAGAAATTGGAGTTCCTGCAAATGCTACACTTGCATGATAAGATGTTGAAATAGTATGTCTTTGACATTATTTTCAACGAAGGAGAAATAATAGAAACTGATCAAATCTACAAAATCAAATGGATAAAGGGAGAAGGAGCTAAATTGATGAAAAAAAAGAGATGATACTAGAATAGCAGAAACTGATCAATACATGTAGAGGGAGAAATAATGTGCAGAGGGAGAAGTAGCAAGTTTAAAGGATCAAAATGTAAGAGGGAGAAATAGCAGAAGAGAAATAGAAGAAGAACAAAAAAAAGGAAGGAGAAAAGAAAATAATAACTCAGAGGGAGAAAATAGTGCAGACAAGCATCAAGTAGGGAGACAACAGAACAAAGAGGAGAAGACAATGTATCGACAAAGAGGGAGATATGAAAGCTGATGAAAATAGAAATGGTAACAAAATTTCTTTTTGGCATCTGATTTACTATTTTAACCTAGTTAGAATTTTGATAACTTGGTTGATCAGTTTGGTTTGCCATCAATGCCAAAGGGTGAGATTGTTGGAAATTTGATTGAAAAGATCATTATTGAAGAAAGAAGATTGTTTTCAAAGAGGGAGATTCTTGATAAAGAATATTTTCAATCATTGTTTTGTCACTAATGTCAAACCTACTATTAGCTGGAATGAAAATTGCTTATAAGATCCAAGTACTATCACTTAGTTGATTGATGAAGAGGATTTAATCAATGAGATGTAAAAAAAGCATCCAAGGGAAAGGTTGAGTTATGGTTTTGTAATGAAGTGCAAGGATCAATTAAGACAATGATAAAATGATGAATTGACAGTATACTTGAAGATACAGATGTTGGCTACACTTAGAAACTCTGGAAGAATAAGTTGTAACAAAGCTATTTGCAAAGCTTGACTAAGTTTCATTAGTGTGTGCCGAGCAAGCTAGTTCATGTCAAGAAAATTTTTAGTAAGTGCTGAAAAAATGCAAAATCTAGCATGTGTCAAGTGAAACAGAAGGAGTCGAGAAAGTTCAAGTGTTGAGCATCAGTAAAATTTAGTTGATGCTGAGTGAATCCACAGTAGATATCGAGCGTCAGTAAAACATAGTTGGTGTCAAGTAACATAGTATGTGCTGAGCACCAAAATTTCAATAGTGTCGAGCTGCTCCATTATTTGAAAAGTCAAAGATTCACTAGATCTAAGTTGACAAATTTGTTACCTTGAATTTTGTGAACCAGATGGAGGATAAGGATGATGAGCTGGAGGCATAGAATTTTAGGTAATTTGTTTTTGAGCGAATTCAGGAGGATTCTTCATGATGTTTCTAGAAGGAACAAGATAAGGGGTAGATTCATTGAATCCTACCTGATTGATTCGAACTAAAATTAAGATCAGGAAGATTTCAGTGGGAAGAGTATTCTAGACTTCCATTTAAGGAGTCATAGGTCGAGAAGCAAGAGTTGCTGAGTTGCCAAGTTGTGTAGTTGTTGAAGGGTGTCAAGGAGAAGGCATTGAGTAGGAATAATAGAGCACAGAGACTTTTCTTCGATAAGTGGCCATATAGGAGATTGCATTGGTATATTGAGCATGGAGACTCAAGGAGACAAAGCTTGAAAGGAGGACAAGCTGTCAAAGCTATAGAGACTGAAAACCAGGAAAATGTGTGAGCTAAATCAAGATCTAAAATCTAGAAGTTAAGTTGTGAGTTGTATTAGGTCAAAAGCCCTTGTTGTCACTCTCTAACAATTATATCAATTAGGGTAAAATCCTATGGACTTAGGTTGGTTTAACAACCATTCATAAATCCTTTATTAGGGTGGCATTCCAAGTGAATGTTCTAAAGTCCTCTAACTAGGCCCATTTCTAATAGGGTGGTTGAAATCCTTTAACTAGGTCACATTTAACAGTGTGTTGTAGCCTTTAATAAGGTAGGCCTTTCATAGGGCATCACTTCAAAAGAGTGAGAATTGAGTAGCATGTTACTGGTGGTTTTTCCCAAATTGGGTTTCCACATAAATCATTGTGTTATGTGTTGATTCTTCATGTATTATTTTTGCATGTAGAATTTTACAATAACTTGCTAAGTAGGAAAGTTTAAGCTTGAATTCATGAATAGTTTAATGGGCTCACTTTACTTGGTAAAATTTTTTTTATTAGGACATTTGGACCTTGAATAATTAATTCACCCCCCCTCTTAGTTATTATAAAGCATTTCTAACAAATACATCTAGGGGCAGCTTCCCATCTGCAACATATCCTTTTAGACACTAGGCCAACTATAAGGCTAGACCCTTCATCTACTTTAGGCTCTGAAAAACCTAGGTGGGTATACCTATAGATTCTTCATATGGTACTAGTATTCAAATTATACACTGAATCTAAAACAAAGCAGACAATACCCTTATATCTTTTGTACTTATGAAAAGATCATAGACATGAAATAGCTAATAACATGACCTAATAAATTGATAAGCTAAGTGAGGGAATCCCTTCAGCACTTAATCAGAAAGTGAAATGGATGATTTTAATTTTGATTTCAACAAATTCCCAAATATGCAATAGTAACAATAAGTTGATCTTGTAGTCGATTAGTGCCTTATCTATTTGGCAGTTCCATAAATCATACACATACATATATGATACCAATGACATATTCCATACATAAAGATATCAGATCTATCCTATCAATTTGTAAATCAGACATCAGTGTTCATAAAGACCTCATTCTCATGAAGTATCCTTCTCAAGTAACCAACAACCCTATAAAATACATAAAGCATTTACTTGGCTCTTCATTCAATTAGAAAAACATATGAGACATACAACCTTATGGGGACGCAAAAGGGTCTAAGTTCTTTGTTCCTTAACCAAAAAATATTGTAGATTATAGAGATAGGAGACAAGAATTAGATTCAAACTAAGAAGATTCTTGCTCATTGTATTCATTTCTTTGAAACTATACATTCAAGATGCATGCTAATAACTCCTAAAACCTTCAAATAGATTAGAACTATCTATGTTAGCTTTATTTACTGTTCATACAAGAGAGAAAGCTAAAGAAAATGGTATCACAATCATGATAGAATTTTCAACCTAATTGGAACCATCCTTGTGCTATCACAACAATGAAAAATGTCCAAGAAATTGGAACCCTTAAAATGAAAGAGAAAGAGAAAGATATAGGAAAGGAATAAAATCCCATATTTGATCTAGAAGTGAAATGTGTCCACTTGAATGTTCATTCCCTAATGTTGCAAAGAATCTCTCATATTTTTACAACTAAAATCTAATATGATTCTCATCATTGTTGTGTAACAAACTTGAAATATCTCCTCCTAATGATGAGAAACCCTATTCTGACAGAAACCATTAGATATGCATCTGAAATGTTGATAAAACCTTCACTAAACTAACCATGAGAGTGAAAACCATTTGTAACTACATTCTTACTTCTTTTGATAAACATCCAATCCATCATCTTACTAAAAACCAAAACTGGACTACTACACCTGAATGAGACTGAAAATGGGTACTTGAGACAAAACCCTGAATAGCTCAAGTAGGTGGCCTCATGTGTAGAAACAAACCATAAAAATGGAAATTCGCTCTCTCCTAGTTCTAACAATATATAATAGTGCTATATTTTCTTATCAAGAATATCTAAGGGATCAGTTTGAAAAAATAGGCCCCAGGGTTGATTCATAGGTTTGTGCTTGCTTTTAAAAATTTTATGCAAACAAATTAATTGATCCTAAAGTTAAAACTTTAGCAAATACCCCCTTTTAATTAAAATTTTTTTTGCACATTCAACACTAAAGGATAATAAAAAAATTATGCGCTTGCTTTTAAAAATTTTATGCAAACAAATTAATTGATCCTAAAGTTAAAACTTTAGCAAATACCCCCTTTTAATTAAAAAAATTTCTGCACATTCAACACTAAAGGATAATAAAAAATCAATATTTTTGCATTTTGCATTTTTTCCTTTTCATTTCCATCCATGTCAAACCTGGGTTTGACCAGGCTAACACTATCGCCTTGTCATTGGTCAGTCACCTACCATCGAGTGCCATGTGGCACCCTCTAATTGGTCCACTAGTCCACCACATGGTAATATTTCATTGGACCTCCTACTGCTTAGTAACTGTGCTACATCACCACTGCCAGGCATCCTATGATGTCACTGCCACATGGCGCCTCATTATTGGCTAGGAACCTTGCCATGTCATTACAGATTTGGGCCTGCCACCACATTTTGGCTAGGCACTTCCCCACTTTCCTTAAATTTTGCACATCTTCACAATGCTCGTAAATCTTGACAATGCAGGGAAGCACCCGTCATTGGATCTTGCCATGTGGTAAAATCTAGAGCATCAAATTTGGAACCTGCCATGATACTGTTGATTGCCACATGTCGACTAGGAAGTTTCTTGCATGCACAATCAACAACTACCATGTTGCATGCAGGAATGCAATAAGCTGCCATGTGTACTACTTCATCATGTCACCACCCTAATTTCAATGCCATGTGTCACCTCATGATTCACCAAGCTGGCTGCCACTTATAAATTTTTGGTTCATCCAATGTGTCCAGTCAACATGCCATGCTATTATCTATGTCAGCATATGTGTTCAAAATTAACTCATGTTTCTCCAACTAGTGGGCCCACCACATGACCTATTTGAGGATTACAAAAGCCTCGGTGTCTTAAAGACACTACATGATATGAGTGTGTTGGTATTTAAACATTACAAAATTAACTTGCCCAGTGAATGTGGGACTAAGAGACTTTTGAATATTGTCCTGCTTTCTCCTCTATTGCATGGTTTTTCTTTTAAGCTTGTGGTGTTCTGTCTTTCATCTTTGTCACCTTGCCTCACGTCTTTTCTTTTTAATGTGGTTTAGCATTTTAACATGCTCTAAGTTGTTTCCTCAAATTGGCTCCCTTCTATAGACTTGGTAGTTTTACCCTAGTTCAATGGGTCCATAGATTCCTTATTCTAGAAATTCATGCATAACTTCACTCCATTGCTATTTCCATTGCCCGTAGTGATGCTAGAAAGATTCATGCCTAGAACCATTTTTATGAGTAATTGGCGAAGAAAAGAGTGGATTTGGTGACTGTGTAGAGAACTCTGATGCTGGTTCATGCATACTTCAGCTAATTTTCACCCGTCCCCCTTGGGATTGATATAGGAATATTGTTGTCTTAATTGTCTTCTTGGCTATCCACATCTGTATCATTTTCATCGCAAAATGTTCTCCTTCTTGAAATGTCATCTTGTCTATGTGCTCTCCCTTTGCACATTCAAAATGTTTTCTTGCAGGCATCAAGCCCCCTTAAAAGCAAGTGCACTAACATTTTGGGTAGTCAACTTCATTTATCTTTCATCACATTCCTTCAAATTTCTATTTACAATCTCCCTATGTAGGAGCTTTCCTCTACCCTACGCTTTGGAAACAGGTCATTCCATTCCATCAATGACCTCATTTTTCATTCTGCTAGTTGAAAAATTCTTCCTATCAATGTGAAAATGCATTGGGAATGCATGTCAACATCATGACTAAAGAATCTATTTTAGTTATTTCCTAGGTGTACATCCTTATCTTTGTCCTTGACCTACAACTACTCTCACATCCCTTAATGAGTCATCAATATCCCTCCAAAAATAGTGTCCCAAACAAGAGGCTCAACCACATATCAAGTGATATGATCATAATAAAGAAGATCTCACTTGTGTTTTGCAACTGTCATATATTCATAATGAAAATCAGCACCTCCAAAGATTGCTTTAAAAAAGAAAATGAAGATACCATGAGATCCGACTCTACAATCTCCTCCTCATAATAAATATCTCGTACTCATCTTTACAATTAAACATAAGTAATCTAGTCAATGGGTTCACCTTACATTAGTCCTGGCTGCATCATTTATGCATCTCTACATCTGATAATCTTCACTCTTGATTGGGAATATTTTAAAAACATGGTTGAACAACCACTTTCTTAAAAAATGTAAGCTCCATAATTCACATATAAAGTCTCACAAACACTAAAGGATAAAACAATTTTCTTAAAATGTGTTAGGTTGCTTCATGGGAATATGAATGAGCCCTTATATTCATTCTCATTTATGATATCCACTACTAACAATCCCAAATATCACTATGTTCTTTTGCACAAGTGAAAAAAGAGAAAATAAAGATGGAGATCCCTCCTGATCAAATCTCATGTCACAAGACATATGGTGCCTTCCACTTTGCTTCTTTGAATACATGCTCATGCAAAGTCTCTCATTTATTCAATTGGACCACCAACATTTTGCATGTCTTGATATGAGAAAGCAATAACACTTCACTTTCTATTTCAACTTCAATGTTATAACTAGGAAAATTCAGTTCCCATGGAACTTTACTGACTTAATGAAATCAATCAGGCTCCAAAGTGGGTCTGGCTATAAAAATAAAATCAAACTGAAATGCCTAATATCCCAAATTGGCATACTAAATATTTGGCACTAATTAGGATCAAATTCAACCACTGAACCATCATTGTTTTGACTCAATTTTCAACCTTATGCAAATTTGCCAATTTCATGGCAAGGGGTCCTCTGACTAGCTTTAAAAATTGACTGAAATAGATAACTGGGACTTAAGAGTTGACATACTAATTCTTTGTTCAATAATCTCTTACCCTGTCAAATCACATGTCATGCAGACACCTGGCTCAAGAGATATCAATCATCAAAGTTGCCTTCATGAAACTTCCAAGAAGAAAATATGTTAGAAAACCATAAAACACATTCAATTTTGGCTTCAAAAATAGGTCAAACTGACACTTGAGGATGTGAAAAATGGGGTGTTAATTTAATATCACAAGGAGAATATAAATCTATGATTAGGGCTCATGATGAATAACTGGGTGAATTTGGTGAACGCTCAAAGTGGGGCACTTGGATTTGTAGGACTAGAAACATTGGTAGAAAAGATATTTTCACAAACAAAATGGACCTGGGAAAGTGTGCAAACATATTTGTCAAGATTTACAAAATAGAACACTTAAAGAATTGTTAGAGTAGAACACAGTGGTATAATTCATTTGGTCTCATCAATCATGAATTCAAAGTTATGACATCTCGAATAGGAGTACCAATCAATCTGCACTTCTTGACACTAGTAAAACTTTAGAAATTGCATTTGGAATCATGTTTGAAAATTGATCAAATGGATTCATCATAAGCTAAAAATTGAAACATAACAAGTATCTAACCTCTAGAATATAATGCAAAGGAATTTTATCATTTTGGTCAACTGGGTCAAAGTTATAACTAGTCAAACAAGCCTCCTAGAATTTTAAACATTTTACATCAACATGACAACAATAAATAACCAACTTTGAGGGATTAAAAGCCTAGTCAAAACATGTCAAATAACTTGAAATCTAAAACATAGGTTCTCTAATATTCATATTAAACATTCCCAAAGTGGTGAGTTGTGAAACATAACCGGGTGCAAGATATTCAATTGCAAACAAGGCCTCCTATTGTTGTTTAATGCTTGGGCAAAAATGTAGATTTGAACATTGCTCAAAATAGAACTTCATAGAATGACTCAGAATGGAAATTTATCTTCATGGAACATATGTATATACTGAATTCAAGGTGTTAGAAACATTAAAAACCTCTTAGGCCTCAAATGAACAGTTGGGCACACATGCATTTAGTGCACTCATAAGGCTCAAAAGCTTGGAATGGTACTTAAATTGGGAAGGTGATTTTGAGTCCCAACAGATTTGATAACAATCACACTTGAAGAAATAAATGTTCTTTAAGAGGTTCTACAAAGGAAGAAAAGACAAAAAATTTTAAGGAGAGAGCAAAAGAAAAAATAAGCTTTGTTTGAAATCAAAGATATATTCATTGATGTTTTTAGTCTCTCAGATTCATTATTAGATAAGCCTATTATAGAGAAACTATTCCATATGGTTGACAAGATACAAGATGAAGATATAGAGACCAATGTTAAGTTATTGGAATGGTCAGAGAGAAAATTCCACACCAAAGTTATGGATAAGATGTCTAGTGCCATTTCACTTAGTCAAGTTGATTTAGCAACTAATATAGAGGGTGTAAAGATAGTTCTTGGTCACATTTATTCTCTGTATACAAAACTATGTGATGTTGATATGTTTACCCAAGAGACTCAACATACAATTGAAAAATTGTAAGGAGAGTTTAAATCAACTGGAAATTCATTACAGGTGTCTCCTACAACTAGCCAATTACATTTTTAGAGATTGATGCTGACATAGAGTAGGATTGCCAAGCTGCAAGCAAAAGATGAAAATATGAGATCCACTCTGGTTAGCATATAGTCCATGTTGACTCCACACATGGAAGTTCTACAAAAGGAACAACCCAAGCAGAAGCCTTGATTAAGCAAGATACACATATTTCTACTCATGAAGGATTAGTTGATATGGATGCTAGACTAGAAATCTATATTCAAATGTCAGATGCAACAAGAGATAATTGGTATTCCACATTAGGAATCATCATGCAAGTGCACAAGCCATTTTTCGATAAAAACACTATAAATGTACCACCCAAATGACATAAGTGTCAAAAGGGGGATTATATCAAATTTTTTTGAAGATTTTGTCAATGCATATATCTACTCAGGAGGAGTCACAAAAAAGACATTAAGCATTTATTCAAGGCGAGTAAATTTATCAAGGTAACTTCAACATTTTTGAAAATTTTGATATTTTGATGTTTTTGCATATGAGCCGAGCAAAGAAGATACATTGTCTAAACTTATGCATAAAGGAATGTACATGCCATGACAAAGTGTTTTTTCCACTCATGTCAAAGGAGGATATTGTTAATCTCATTTTGGTTTTGACAAGGAAATGAGAAAAACACTTAGTCATTATTCAACAAAGAATAGTGCAAGTCGAGTGCATAGTGCATGTTGAGTGAATAGAGTGAGCTGAGCAATTAGTGTGAGCTAAGAAAATAGAGCTACAGAGCATAAGTCTCTAGGAAATACATGCTAAGTAATATGACAATGCATGTCAAGTCACTTAGGTGTCGAGCAGTAAAAGTGTGCTAAGTGATTCAAGTGTTGAGCAAAGAAAGTGTGGTAAGCTATTTAGAAGCCGAGTATAAGTATATAGAGCATAATGAAGGCTGAGCATCAGAGCCTATGGATGCTAAGTGAATAGTTTATCTCATAGATGTTTGTAATGGAACAAACTTCTAGGTAAACTATTTTTGGTTAACATGAACATGAATTTTTGATTATAAGGAATAAGGAGGAAGTCATATTATACATCCCTATGTAATACATGCATCCAATTAGATTGAGGGAAGCATTAGGTGGCAATATGAATCAACCACAACTAATTTCATCTCCATGATATTTATAAAAGAAGAAAACCCTAAGGGTAATCTAATGTGTGAAGGATGATACTAAGTAGAGTATCTAGTGTGAAGGAAGCATGGAGAAGATGGCTATGATAGAGTTTTGCAATGAATAATGAGCTTGAGAGGAATAGAGACAAGCAATGAAAGGTTAGAGAAGATAGATTTGATTAGGAGGATCAAGAGATAACCATTAAAGAGGAGATCAAACATCAAGCAATAAGGTTCTAACTGAAGGATTAGGTGTTGGGTTATTCTAATAGGTGATATAGGGTAAATATCTTAATATAGTACTCTTAATAGTCTATTGTAAATATCTTAACTGAATTCTTACTTTATTGTGACTTTAAATCCTTTCAGCAAGGTGAGGCCTAATAGTCTTTGTAAGCCTTTAATAGGGAAAACCTTTAACAAGGTAGATCATAGTTTATGATCAAAACATTGTAGCCATAATAGGACACACTTTACAATTGTAGTAGTGAAGATTTGTAGGTGTCATCCCCACCCCATTTTTACCTTCTCCTTGGAGGGCTTCTAGGTAGCCAAAATCTTATGTGTTATATGTTGATTTATTTATTTCTTTGGATGTGATGAATAGTTATATATTTCAGTTTACATGTTAAGTTATGAGATGTATGTATGGTGAAATGTTTTAGAGGTAAAATTTTTAAGTGTTGATTCACCCCCCTCCTAGAACTTACTTCCCATTGTTAATTTCAATATAAAGCCCCCAAGCATGGTATAAAATATTACACTCTTATTTGATCAGAATTCATTTTACTAGACTTAGTGACAATAATAATTTGGACTTGAAGAGTGAGGATGAAGATAAGGTCTTAATAGTAGAGATATTTGTGATTCTGTTATATTTGGAGGAAATGTTGATGATAGAAAGAGTACAATGAAGGAAATTTATTTTTAGGAGAAATATTGGTGACATGGATAAGTAAGAAGCATAGTTGTATCTTACAATCCATTGCTAATGTTGAATATGTGGTAGCTACAATCAATTGCTCAAACATTGTATGGATCAAACAATTGTTGGAAGGTATGCAAGAGGAATTCATATACCCTATTACAATATATTGTGACAACACTAGTACTATTAACATATCAAATAATCTTGTGATGCATGCAAAGGCAAAGCATATATCAATTAAGTATCACTATCTTAAAGAGAAAGTTCAAGAGAAATAAATAAAGTTGGAGTATGTGAAGTTGAAAGAGAAGATAGTAGATATATTCACCAAGGCATTACCAAAGGATACCTTTGAATATCTAATAGGTAAACTAGGGGTCACTCTCATATCCAATAATCACTAAATGAAGATACATGTTGCATTAATTCATGGTTTATCAAAATATATACCTAGAGTTGATGAAGGGATTCACTCTTGAGGAACTATCCTAGAATTATAAGAATGATTGTAATATAACATATATAATCAGTACATGCAAGGTACAAGGTATAACTATAGAAAATATGAAAGAGAAAAATAAGGTAAAGTATAGTTACAAGGTTAGTAGACCTACTACTGATTTTTAGGGAGTGATTTTTTATGCTAGAGATTCAATTATGGAGAGAATGGATTGGGGGGTAGAAGTGAGAAGATGGAGTAGAATAAATAACCTAATTAGATTGAGTTACAAAAATACAAAACCGAGTTACAATAAATAACAAGAATGATTGGCATGATGATTTTTGAAGGAAGTTCATATGTGTTTCTATTTAGAAGTTTTGTTATAAAAAGGGATATTATAAGATAAGAATAATATGTTGAAGAATGTGTTGCCATAAATGGAAAAGGGGGAGATTGTTCTCCCTAACTAATCATGTTGAAGACAAGGGAGATTAAGATGTATGTAAAATAGTTAGATTAGTTGTGTTTTCATAGATGTCAAGCCTAGAAAGGTAAGAAATTATGCTAATTTAGTAAGGTGCCAAATCATCTTAAGGATGCAATTTCGATTGATGAAGAGGTTGGTAGAAATAATGATGATTAATTGATGAAGAACAAAATGGAATGGAAGAAATTGTAGATTAGTATGTGAATTTCAATGAGCACTTATTGAGCTAGACTTTAGAAAGATAGTATTGATTTTTTTTTTACATGATTTAATTAAGTGTTGAGATGATACACAAGTAAGTTACTTTGGTTGGAAAAGAAGAAAATAAGGTATGAAGTGGAAAGATAAAGAACTATGATTCAACAAGATAGTTAATGAGGCTGGTACATGAAGGACTACTAGTCACCAAGCACATGTTAAGTAAGTAAAAAATGATCAATGTTAACTAAGTGAGTGAAGTATTGATTGAGCTAGTATTGACCAAGAAAGTGTAGTGATAACTAAGCAAAAGATGAAAAACTTCTTAAAGAATTAATCTAAGGCCAACGTTTGGTAAAAATATGAACTACTCAAGAAGTTACTAAGATAAGGATTAACTAAATGAGTGAATTTAATAAAGGGATCAAACTACTTATGATCTGATGGTGGAGAGTTAATGATCAGCTCAAAGTTTGAGGACAAATCATGTTGACCAGGTGTCTAGATTTGATGTATCCAACCCGAAAGATGGTTATGATAAGTGGAAAAATATTGGAGAATTTAATTAAATGGAAATAATCTATCTATTTCAAGGATGAAGAATATTTTATAGATGTTGATTAGAGTCATTTGTGAAGGTGATGATAGACGCAGATACCAAGCAGAACTATATTGCAAAATCAAGCAAGTGAAGTGTAAAGTTGATATGTGTGATTGGATCAACAAAAGTGGAATAAAATGGGACAAATGATGAAAAAAATGGAGATCTTAAATAGAAAAGGTAATTACATTATTTATCAGATCATTTCAATGCTACTCTCTAACACTTGTAGTAGAAAATATCTTAACCCAGTGGACTTTATAGTCTTATTTGTATATTCTTTTTGACATGACATTCCATCACAATTTTGTAAGTCCTTTAGAGAAGGACACTCAATTGAGGAGTGATAAGCTCTATATTATCTTTAGTGTAAATATCCTAACAAGGTCGTACTAACAATGTGTATGTAACCTTTAACAAGGTTGGCTCCTAACTAAGCTCACTAAAGAAGACTAAAAATTTTTGGTTATAGGTCCTATGTGGTTTTTCCCTTTACAGGTTTACTATTTATTCTTGCAAGTCAGTATATGAAGTATATAGTTAATAGTAAATTTCCATGATACTGAGTATAAGTTAATAGCTTACTAGTAAAGATTGAGTTGAATATTATTTTGAAGTTTGAATCAAGTTACCAAGCTTATATATTGGAATTTTAAGTTGTTAAGTTACTAAAATTCAGTAAAAAAAGACTCAAGGATAACTAATTCACCCTTGGTTATCTAAAAATAGTATATTGAATATCTCTACCATCATGTAAAGTTTTTCTATCATACTACCAAGGTCTATTAGAGAGTAACAATGATTGACTTTATTTAAAAAGCAACTAAATTGTAGATTCATATCACTGTTCTGGCTATCTTCTAGATCCTTTCTGATCAAAATATTCTTTGTAGTTCCTTAGATACTTTGCTCTTAATCATATATCCTTCTTTATTCACATCTAATACTCTTCACTTCTTACACACTATTCAATCCACATCTTGACCTTTCATATATATGAATTCCAATGTCAAGTCAACTTGAATACCCTTACAAACAAACAAATAAACAACATCCACTAAGTCAGCTTGCATAAACCAACAAATGGATAAAATTAATCTACTGGAGGTTGGATAAAATTGGGTGACCTGGTTACCACTAAGTTCCTTGGTACCCAACTTGACTTGGTTTACACTAAACTCCTCTGGTAACCAACTTGACTCGGTTTACACAAGAATTCATGAACTTCTCTTCTTCTAAAAAATTTCTTACAAAATATTGGAGTCTTCTAAACTTAGTTCCAATTGGCAGTGCTTGGTAAGAGTATAAAATTTGTGTAACATCAATGAGAATATACAATTAAATAATTGTTATCAACAATCTCCCTCTTTGGTATTGATGGAAACACAACATGTCATTAAGCAAAGAAAACTTAAAGAAACCAAATGATTTATAAGATTTTATAATATCCTTAGTTTCATTCCAATTCTCTATCCATCCATGAGAACTCCCTCTAAGATTCTTCCTTTGCCATCTTATCTTCAAAATCTATCAAATCAAGTTCTCCCTTTTACAACTTAGTTTCATTCTAATTCTCTATCCATCCATGAGAACTCCCTCTAAGATTCTCCCTTTGCCATCTTATCTTTAGACTCTATCAAATCAACAATCTCCCTCTTTGGTATTGATGGAAACACAACATGTCATTAAGCAAAGAAAACTTAGATAAACCAAATGATTTATAAGATTTTACAATATCTTTAGTTTCATTCTAATTCTCTATCCATCCATGAGAACTCCCTCTAAGATTCTCCCTTTGCCATCTTATCTTTAGACTCTATCAAATCAAGTTCTCCCTCTTACAGATTATTGCCTCTGATTCTTCTTTGATTACACCAATCTCTCTCAATGACATGATTCTCTCCCTCTTTGACATCAAATTCCAAATACTTGACATAGTGATTTTACAATATACCTAATGTATTCATTCATATGAAATGAGCTCTGACTTCTTTGCATCAACTTGATAGATCTTCAAAGTAGTTTGGTTGATGCATCACTAATCTATACTCTAGTAAACATCAGATAGGGGAATGACCCCTAGCTTTCCTCTTAGATACAAAAATACATCCTTAGGCAATGGTTTGGTAAATATGTTAGCAACCTTCTCCTTTTTGTTAATATATTCCAATATAACCTCTTTATCTTGAACTAAATCTCCTAAAAAATGATACTTGATTACAATGTGTTTTGTCTTTGTGTGAATAACTAGATTTTTAGATATATTGATTATAATTGTGTTATCACAATAGATAACCACCGAATCCTTGATTTCTTCCTTCATTCTTGATAATAGTTTTTGGAACCACATTATGTTGGAGCAAGTAATTAATTGCTGTAGCAACATATTCTACCTCTACTGTAGACTGAGATGATGTAGAGCCACACCTTGGAAAACTCAGGAGGAATCAATCACTCAACTGAGTTGCTTCAAGGGGCATCTACAACCTTCAGGATCACACAATAAAATCAGATTCAATAAACAAAACTTCGATAATAAATCCCCCAAAATATCTTCTTGCTACCTTCGGATAGAACCGCACTCAGACATGAATAACTTTTGATCCAAAAAATATTTACTCAATCCAACCCTTGATATTTGGCGTAACTAGGTTTCAAACAACATATAAAAATTTGAGAGAAATCCAACGGTTCAAACCTGAGATATTGACCCCGCATCAGAGTACATTTTTCTGCAATTGTTATTCCCTAAACTGATTGCCATGAGAAATATATGAAGCATAACAGTAGAACCATAATCTTGAAAAAAAAACACAGGAGACCAAAGGAGACATAAAACTTCCCATTCCTTCCCAAGTTTGAATCCTTTTTTACATAAAAGATTGGCTTTTTAATAACCAAAGTCTGACTGGCCTTGCTGTCCAGTAGTAATAAAAACGTTTTCTTTTCCATCTAAGAATAGGAATCTGAAAGACATTTTACCATCAATACCATGCAGCAATCATGGATATTCTTGTAACTGCTAAGAATAGGAATCATCAATACCATGCAGCAATCATGGATATTCTTGTAATTGCTAAGAATAGGATTGGCTTTTTTTTTAAAGAAAATCGACTTTCCTCCAAATAGAAGGAATATGAAATGGTTTCTTTTATTCCATAGCCATTTTTTCGTCATTATGAACACTCTTAAAATTGCCACCAACTTTCTGATGAGATTCTTTTAATTATTGACCACATGGCATTTCTATTACTAATTTTATCCTTTCTAAAATCGACACTAACATCATTAACCCTTTCCTCTAACTCTCTAACATATCCAACTAAAAACTATAACATTTATTTAATAAAACACCTAATTCTATCCACTAAGACAAAATCCTAAATTATTAAAATTGACCATTTAAAATATATGGAGAATCTTGGACCTTTGAAATGATTTAGTAATGAGATGCGCCTACATCATACTCCCGGGGACAGAAAAATTCAAGTCCCATTGAATTGCTGCAATCTTTTTCCAGAGTTTCCAATTGTATGTAAGCAATAATGTCACCATAAGAATGATGGAATTGATGTCGCTTGCCAGAACATTCTGATTCCAAACTGTAGAATGAATGCCTTCCATGGTACCTGTGTCGAATCTTGGACCAAATATATTTAACAGCCTCGTATCACCTGCATGAAAATACCAAATTATCATACCAACATCTGCTTCTCGTTTGTATATCTCTAGAGCATCATAATGATCAACAAATACTTCATTCTTGTCATCAATAGTCTTCTCTTCAGCATCTAATCTTTGCACTGCATCTTTTCCTTTCAGATCATTTGTGTCAACATCTCCATCATCTGGGCAAATATTGTCTGCAACCACACCTGTCACCAACTCTTCTTCATCTGCAAGAACCTTTTCCTCACAAGGTTCAACAACAACCTCCTATTGTTCACTCTTAGTCTCTACACCAACATTCACCTGCTGTCTATGCCCTTCTAATGGATTATTTTCCTCTTCTTGATCTAACTCTTCATCCTCTACCTGTGTGCTTTGAATCACTTCTTCCTTCTTATCCTCAGCCTCCAAAATATTTTTCATAGGAGTACCTTCCAGCATTGTACTCTTCTCTATTTTCAAAGGACATGTTACTATTCCAACCACAAATTTTTTGCATTCAAATCCAATAGGGCTTGTCTTGTTACTGCTCTCGTCAAGAGATACTTGCTGCACTTCTTGTTGCTACACTTTGTGTTCTTGCTGCACTTCTTTCAACTTAGCTTTATTCTTTTTCAACTTAGCATCATTCTCCTCAAGTCTCCTTCTTAAATTGTTTATCTCCTCTTCTATCTTGCTTAGCTCTTCTCTTTGTTTTCTCCTTTCTTCTTTTCCTCTATCTCCTTCTGTTTAGAATCCTTTCTCTATCGATACCTTCTAAAAAGATACAATAAAGCTGCTTCTTCTTGTCCCATCATTCCTTAGCTAGGTTATTTTCTTCTTATCTAGTCTCCTGGACTTCTTCTCAGACTATTTCTCTCAATCTTTCACAATCACACAAACATATACACAACTACTTTTTCCCAAACCTTTTGCTGGTCTCTAATACCAAAAATGATGCAGAGCCACACCTTGGAAAACTCAGGAGGAATCAGTCACTCAACTGAGTTGCTTCAAGGGGCATCTACAATCTTCAGGATCACACAATAAAATCAGATTCAATAAACAAAACTTTGGTAATAAATCCCCCAAAATATCTTCTTGCTGCCTTCGGATAGACCCGCACTCAAACATGAATAAATTTTGAACCAGAAAATATTTACTCAATCTAACTGTTGATATTTGGCGTAACTAGGTTTCAAACAACGTATAAAAATTTGAGAGAAATCCAACGGTTCAAACCTGAGATATTGACCCCGCATTAGAGTACATTTTTCTGCAATTGTTATTCCCTAAATTGATTGCCATGAGAAATATATGAAGCATAACAGTAGAACCATAATCTTGAAAAAAAAAAAAGGAGACCAAAGGAGACATAAAACTTCCCATTCCTTCTCAAGTTTGAATCATTTTTTACATAAAAGATTGGCTTTTTAATAACCAAAGTCTGGCTGGCCTTGCTGTCTAGTAGTAATAAAAACGTTTTCTTTTCCATCTAAGAATAGGAATCTGAAAGACATTTTACCATCAATACCATGCAGCAATCATGGATATTCTTGTAACTGCTAAGAATAGGATTGGTTTTTTTTAAAGAAAACCGACTTTCCTCCAAATAGAAGGAATATGAAACGGTTTCTTTTATTCCATAGCCATTTTTTCGTCATTATGAACACTCTTAAAATTGCCACCAACTTTCTGATGAGATTCTTTTAATTATTGACCACATGGCATTCCTATTACTAATTTTATCCTTTCTAAAACCGACACTAACATCATTAACCCTTTCCTCTAACTCTCTAACATATCCGACTAAAAACTATAACATTTATTTAATAAAACACCTAATTCTATCCACTAAGACATAATCCTAAATTATTAAAATTGACCATTTAAAATATATGGAGAATCTTGGACCTTTGAAATGATTTAGTAATGAAATGCGCCTGCATCATGAGAGATGTAATTCTTCTTCTTACTTGTCCAAGATACTAACCTCTTTCCAAGAAAGAATGCTCCTCCACTGGTGCTCTTCTTGTCATCAATGCTTCCATCCTAATCAACATCAATAAAGGATTTCATCTCAAAATTCCCTCCTTTCTTGTACCATAGGCTGTAGTCTTGGGTACCTTTTAGATATTTGATAATTATTTTGATTTCTATCATATGATTTTCTCTAGGATTTGTAGAGAATCTTGTAACTATACCAACTAGTAATGCAATATAAGGTCTTCTATGAACAACATACTAAAGTTTCCCAATCATAGATCTATATGTAGTCTAATTTAGCTCTTTTGAATCATCATTCTTGGATAGTTTATGTCTAGTAGACATCTAGGTGTTCCAACTAGTTTGGAATCTTCCATTCCAAAAGTCTTCAATATCTCCTTTGACTGTAACTTGAATTCTTTTGTTCAAGACTTGGTTAGAACTATTTCTAACTTGGGTTGCACTAGTTGCAACTCAGGTTGCACTAGCTACAACTCGGGTTGCACTAGATGAAACTCAGTCTCCTCCATCTAAGACTTGGTTCCCACAGACTATGACTCAGGTTCCTCTACCTGAGCTAGAAAACATGTAGTTTTAGTGAAGTCCAACTTAAAAAATTACCTTTTGTTTGATTGCCACTTCCAACTAGGTTTCCTTGACCATTCAAAAGCATGACCTTCTCATTTATGAATTCTACATGGAATCCAATGTTGTTCAGCTGTGCCACACTTAGAAAATTGAGTCTTAGTCCTTTAACCTAGTAGACATAATCACATATTATTCCATCAATCAATGTAATGCAACCTTTTCCCTTCACATAACATAGTTCATTGTTTCCAAATTTAACACTTCCACCATCATAGTGCTCCAAGTGTTCAAACTTCATTTTATCACCAGTCATGTGATGAGAACAACCACTATCTATTATCCATGATTCATTATTTCTTACATGATAAATAAGTGCCATCTTTTCATTATCCTCATCATCCAATTAATCATTAATAGCAATATATACCATTTCAACTTTATTATCACTGCCAGAATCTTTAGCAATATAACAAAATTTCTTACCTTTGTCTTTGTAGTCTTTGTAGCTTTTGAAATCTTTCTTGCCTTTGAGCTTGCTAGATTTTGTATCATCTTTACTTCCCTTGTTTGGACACCTTGTAGGAATGTGACCAACTTCTTCACAAGAAAAACAAATCAATGGAATTTTGCCTTTATATTTACCTTTGCCTTCTAGTAACCTTCTTGCAAGTAGGGCTTCAATGGTTTCAAGAACATCATCAGATTCTTCATTTTCTTCACTATATGACTGTCTACCTTTTGAGTTTCCTTTCTTTTTTCCAAGGGTTATTTTTGCTTTGAATTTTGATTCTATGTTGAAAGATCCAAGAAGATAGTTATCAAAGTTATCCAACTCAAAAGTTGTTAACCTTCCCACTAATACATCCAAAGTTATATCATTATGGGACCACATATCATCTCTTGAATAGATAAAAATATAATTGCATAAATAAGAAGAGTTCTTAATACCTTGCTGACTACTATTGCATTTTCAAGTTTTCCTCCTAAGGCTCTGATTGCACTCACACTTGCTTTGATTATCTCACTATATTTTGCAATGTTTTCATCTTCTCTCATCTTCATCTAATCAAATTGACCTCTTGAACTTTCTTCTTTGGATCTCCTCACATTGTCATCTCCTCCATAGACCTTTTGTAGCTTGTTGCACATTTCATGAGAAGTAGGAAAATATTTGACTTCATCAAATTTGGCATAATTGAGAGTAGAAACAATGCCAATCATCATTGTGTTGTGATTCTTCTTTTGTACAATTTGATTCATAGTCAAATGATCAAAAGGTCAAACATACTTTTTTCTAGGAATTTTAAGCATGTATCTCCAATAGTTTCCAAATACATCTTCATGAGATCGTGTCATGCTTTGAAGCTATCTTTGCTCAACTGAGGAATATCTCTTCTATAATACATATTAATTTTTAGCTTAGGTCCTTGAAACCTTTTCTGCAAGCACCAACAACTCTGATAGTAATTGTTGGAGAGTAATAATTATTGACTAATTTATGAAGTAGCTAAATTGCAAATTCAGATCACTATTTTGGCTTATCCTCTAGATCCTCCTTGATTAGAATATTCTTTGCATCTCCTTGGATACTCTGCTCTTAATCAAACATCCTTCTTTATTCACATCTAATCTTCTTCACTTCTTGCACATTATTCAATCCACATCTCGACCTGATGAGGGCACAATCCAATACAAAAATGAACACAAAAAGAAAGAGGGAATATTATTATAAAAAATGATATGTTATTACATTTAGTACAAAAAAATAGACTCCATGACTTTCCCTATGGGCTTACAATGTTATCAGATTTTGGAGAAAACCCTTCTCATAGTGCCTTCTCCCAAACTCCACCAAAAACTACCTTTACAATGCCAGAAAGGTCCTTAAGTAAACCAAATTAGGTTTAGGTTTAGGAATACATTTTAGAATATGAAATTTTTCATCCACCTCAAAAATAGAAGGTTCTAGAAAACATGTCAGAAGTTGATACAAAATTAGAAGAACCCAAAAATGGTAGTCCAACTTTCGAGAGGCATAACTTTTGATCTGGGACTCCAATTCACAAATCGTTTACATTTTTGGAAAGCTCTCCAAGTGCTCTATAGCCCTACAGAGGAGCTTTTCTTGTTCCCTAAGCTTTTCTCATTCCTCATTTTTTAGTCCTATACGAGGCCATTTAGTGCCTCAAATCTGACTTTGAAGTGCTCTTAGGAGGTCTCCAGGCAAATTAAAACTGTAATAACTTTCAAACCGTAAAGCCTTTTGACCTAATTCTTTTTCTGGAGTGCTTTAAATTAGAATTATAGTCATCCCTCCAACTTACACCCTTTAACTCATCATAATTATGGCTTAACATATCTGAAGGTGCTCAAAAACTCTAACCCTAAAAAACCAATAGTGGAACTATGAGAGTTGGAATCTTTATTTGACCAAAATGGGTATCTAGAAATGAAAAAACCTAAGAATATTTTTGGGTTTTATAAGATTACCCTTACACCACTAGATGCTCTTGCATCATGACCTTTCATATATATGAAATCTAATGTCAACTCGGCTTGAATAACCTTACAAAAAAATAAATAACATCCACTGAGTTGGCTTGCATAAACCAACAAATGGATAAACTAATTTGCTAGAGGTTAGCTAAAATTGGGTCACTTAGTTACCACTGAGTTCCTTTCTAACTAACCTAACTTAGTTTACACTAAACTCCTTTGGTTATTAACCTAACTCAGTTTACAAAAGACTTCCTAAACTTGTCTTCTTTTGAAATTTTTCTTGGCAAATACTAGAGTCTTCTAAACTTGGTTCCAATTGGTAGTGCTTGGTAAGAGTATAAATTTTGTGTAAAATCAATGACAATATACAATTGAATAATTTTTATCAACAAGGTCTTCCCAATAGAATATGACAACAATCCATAAGCATAATAATATGCAAGACTTCATCATAGTAATTTCCAATATTGAATTTCACAAGGCATTGTTCACTTACTAGTAACTTGTACTCATCCTTTATTCAAGCAATGTGATAAGGATTAGGATATTTCAATCTCTACAACTATAATTTAGGAACCAATTCTTAATGCCAAATTATCTAGACTTGCACTGTCAATGATTACCTTGCAACATTTACATTCAATATTACATCTAGTTTTGAAAAGACTTTTCTTCAAAATAGGCATCTCATTCAATTTATTATTCCATAAAGTTCTTTAGATCATTAGGTTCTCTCCATTTTTGGGTTCATTAGGAGGATCAATAGCTTCCTCTTGAATTAAGGAATTTCTACTACTAATTCTTGTCTTCTTGCCAATAAAGGTACCTTCAAAGGCCCTATGTCCTTCTCCACATTTAAAGTAAGTGCCCTTAAAAAAAGATCTATCCTCTCTTTTTCCATTTCTATTATTCCTAGAGTACTGAAAATAATTACCTATAGTGTAGTTACCTCTTCCTCTACTACATTATCTTCTTTCCATTCTAATTTTCCCTTTTCATGAGATGTATTATTAGGTCAACTACTTTCTCCATAAGATATGCCTCTACTTTTTTGAAATATTTCTCCTCTTGTCCTGTGTCTATGATCATGTTTGTTTGCTAATATTTTTTAAGTTCTCAAGGCATTTTCAGTATGATTTTTCAACACTTACCATCTTCAAAAAAATGATCTCATCCTAAAATTAAGTTCTTAGACCATTTAGGTACCTAGAAACCTTATCACCCTTATCATCAACATGTCCTAATCTAATGTCCAACTTGAAAAACTCTTCAGTATAATCCTTTACAGTCATGTCTTTTTATCTTAAAATTTGCATTGTTTTTAACAAATTAACTTGATAATCAACATGAAGGAATCTATGTTTCAACTTACCAAACATTTTCACCCAAGTCTTGAATTTTTCCTCTCCTCTCCTTTGTCTATTAGTTTGCAAGTGTTCCCACTAAAGAGATGCATGTCCTTCAAACCTAGTAGTTGTTATTCCCTCTTTTCTATCTTTAGGGGTACTTTCATAGTCAATGTAATTTT